>OZ038506.1:87518525-87636025 GCA_964036315.1 Acanthosepion esculentum | reverse complement strand
TGGATAATACTCGCTCAAATAGTAATACATATCGTGACCCGAATAGTAGTGAGAATATAGCGGTCAGTATAATAATAGAGGATAGAATAGAAATAACGATCTGTATAGTATAGAGGATAGACTACGAAGAGCAATCGTGAGTCGTCACAATATTATCTACTTATTCGTTTCCTCTATGGTCACGTGATCCACATAATCAAATAATGGAATCACCTGTCTTTGTTCACTGACGATCTACGTTCAAACACAAGTGTCGGCAGCGACACTTTATTCCCGTATAACACAGATTAATTTGACTGACGGCTTGGAACAGGTTTTCCGCAAATGCATTCTTATTTTAAATGACATCATCCACAAATCAATCTCGTATGGCAACTAAGCACGATCCGACGCCCGGCGGGTAGGCGGTCAAGGCGACGTCCTACGTATAAGAAAACAATTGTCAGCCCGATGCAAGTTGTCATTATAAACCTGCCTGTCAAGCCCTGGTTTGCCTCAGCGTATTTGTGACATGGAGTAGCGATCCATAGAGCACCTTAAACAAGTCGCAGCCAGGGCTTTCATGCTCAAAGACTTTTCTTTTTCTTCTAATCTCTAAAGAACCAATTCGAGAAGAGCAGTCTACGAAAAACAAAATCCTTCGAAAACACCAGAAGACAAACAGAAGAGACGAAGAGAACCCAAAGAAAAGGCAGGGTTCTACATTTTCTGAGCCTTCCTAGCCTAGCTACTGCGGAAGTTTCTTCAAATGCAACAGAGGACTAATTTCACACTGAAAGAAATGTCGATGAGCTCCCCAAAACTTAGCAATCAATTCCGCTAACGACGACAAATATTAGCCGTTTCCCTATTCATTGTCTGAGCAGACAGTATTGATTTCGGTTGTGAAGTCCAGTAGCTGTTATTGCTTTTTGATGGAGTTTACATGCTAACCTTTTATTTGTAGTGGTGCGGAATATTAGCATCTTGAGGAGGGCATTATTTTCTTTTTGGATTATATGTGCCCTCCATTTTAGTTGTTGGTGTTGTTGGTAGTCCGCAAGTGATGATGTTTCTCTTATATACAGTTCTTCGTGATTACTGTATCCCTAGGCCACATTGTTCAAAGAAGCATGATCTTTGCCAAGAACCCCAAGTTTCACGCGCCCAAATCAATTCTTTAAACATTGATCTTATAAAACGGCTGTATCTAGGTGGTAGTTTAGATATAAGTTGATGTCAATCGTGAGAAAAGAAAATCATTTTTTTATTTGGATATGCGTTGAGGTTTAACAGATATGGACTTGGAACGAAAAATTGGAGAGCCGTGCTCGAATTCCAGTCGGGTTCGTTATATTCGCTTACGCACAAATACCCTTATCAAAAAAGGTATGAATCCATCGCTTTTTTTTTGCTATAGCGAGACAGACTGAGTCCTATAGCCTTGATTGACAACCAGTCTATCGTAGACAGAAACGGCAACCGACTACGGAAAAATCTGTATTTAGTCATTAATCGAATGCGACATGATCGCCTATCAGGTGCTCCCGCGAGAGATTCCTGATAAAATCCAAATAAGATTGAGCAATATTATTTGTCCTGATCTGGTGTCTCCGGTTCCCATCGCCGTAAAGTTGTCATATTGTCCCTTTTCTATAAATACTTTCATTGTAATTGTTCAGTCGAATTCTTCACTATATCACATAGACTTTGCGAATTTAAGTGCAGTACTGGACTGGTGAGGAAGTGTCAGAAATATACAGTTGGGTTGGCTAGATGTAACCGTGAATTCTACGCTAACAGTTTCTTTGGCCGATTGACGAATTCCATCCAGCTTCATCCTTTCCACCCATCTTTAATCCTTCAAATATTTAAATATAAATGCAATGTCAATCGCTATCATCTGGCATCCTGATTACTCTTCCTTTATTTCTG
This sequence comes from Acanthosepion esculentum, assembly GCA_964036315.1. Taxonomy (NCBI): domain Eukaryota; kingdom Metazoa; phylum Mollusca; class Cephalopoda; order Sepiida; family Sepiidae; genus Acanthosepion; species Acanthosepion esculentum. The sequence continues at coordinate 87,634,111 of OZ038506.1, read as the reverse complement.
CTTTTTATTAATATTTCTGTTTTCTAATTCTTCCACACTCGGTAACTTCTTGCGTCTTAGTCGCTTTACTGCCGTGTACGGATATGCTTATATTATTCAGTAACAGGTCCATGATACACGTAAGAGAAAATCATACAATTTCTCATATTTATTTGACGCTAGTCTTGTTTCCGTAGGAGATACGGTTTCCATATTACAGACATTCAGATGCAGGATTAGGTTTTGTTAATTCTCATCTATTACATAGCAATTACTTCCATCCAATGTCTTATAATTTGCTGATTGAATTCGATAATATGTTCGCAGTGCTTTTACTCGGATGGATTGCAGATAAGCCTTACCATTTCCGATCTATCCAGGGAATAAAAGGCGAAGAGTCTATTACGATAAAGGCGATATCAGAGATATTTCTTAAAATGTTATCTTCGTGGTATGACAGTTTTTCTATCTCCATATATTTATTGCATTACAAGGATAATATATTTTTTTAAATTTTATGATGGTGTTATCTTTTAATTAATTCAATTCTTTGGTTTTGTTATTTTTCAATTGTAGATATATATACATATACATACGTGTATATATATATATATATATATATATATATATATATATATATATATATATATATATATATATATATATGGTGGACTCTCCTGTCATGAACAATAATTGAGGGTCAGCATTGGATGGTGCCTTTCGTTTTACACTTATATATGCTAACAGGGGCAGTTGTGGAGAAAATCAAATAAGGTAAAGACATATTTCATTTGAGCTTTCTTAACTGCGATACTAGCCCAGTGTTAACGCGGCCGACAAACCCACACTGAGAGATGAAATTTGTTAAAGCAGGGTTTTGATGGCATCTCTGCTTCAGAGCTTGACGAAGTTGATCACGGTGCTTCCGTCTACTGTCTTCAAAAGCCTTTAACTTAATGAAACATGTCTTAAGCCACTCATTTTAGTTTGATACTTGGGCTTTCCTGGTTTTCAGATCAAAGTTGAGACGTTTCACGCTGTCTTTCAGTTTGTCTTTGTAGCGTAAGTGTGGACGTCCAACGAAGTGTTTGGAGTTTGGTAGTTGTCCATACGCCTCCTTCTTTGGAAGCCTATGCTCATTCATTCTCACAACATGACCAGTCCACGTAAGATGCATCATTGCTGGAATGATTTCAATGCCTGTGATGTTGTTACATTTCTTCAGTATTGCACTCTTCTTGACTCTGTCATCCCATTTTATATCACATATGGCACGAAGACAGCGCATGTGAAAGGCGTCAAGTTAATTTATGTGCTTGCGGTATAGGGTCCAAGATTCGGAACCATAGAGAAGGATTGAGAGAACGACTGATCTGTATATATCAATCATTACTCTGAGAGATACGTCTTTGGTGTTCCCTAACACACACACACACACACACACACACACACACACACACACATATATATATATATATATATATATATATATATATATATATATATATATATATATATGTCCACGTTCCATGAGAAATTTCATTATCTAGTTTGTATATATTATGTAAACATATGTATCCGCTTTAAGTTTATCTTGCTGTTGTTAGTTGCCAATCTACGAGTGATGACTCATTTATTAAAAAAAAAAGTTTTGATTCTTTGCTTAGTTTAAATTTAACGTAGGTAATATTTTCCAAGTCGATCAGAGTAAAGCCCACAAACCATAACACTCCTATTTTCGTAAAAAAGAGGTTGCATTTTGCTTTTAAATCTAAATAAATCATTCACTCGCCAGTAATTTACAATCACCTGATCAGATGTATTGATATGCATTGAAACATGAATGCAATTGTGTAGCGATTTTGACATGTATTCAGTGTTATATGCTAATATATATATATATATATATATATATATATATATATATATATATATATATATATATACATATATATATATATATATATATATATATATATATATATATATATATATATATGCAGATTGTAATCCGTTTGTATAATCCAGGCGAGTCATATTATCACAACATAGAATATGAAATTTGAAATATGTTTCTCACAAAAGAGACATTCAATGTTTATTTTCACTATATATATATATATATATATATATATATATATATATATATATAGATAGATAGATAGATAGATATTTGGATTTGGGTTGGTTGATATTGTCTAGCGGCATATCATCAACACCTCTATGGTTTATTTAATGCCGAAATCTAAATATTTTGATTTTTGTTGATTGATATTGTTTAGCGGCATATCAACACCTCTATGGGTTATTTAATGCCGAAATCGAAATATTTGGATTTTGGTTGGTTGATATTGTTTAGCGGCATATCAACACCTTTATGGGTTATTTAATGCAGAAATCCAAATAATTTTAACACAATTTTATGGCCTCAACTAAACATATTTTGAACGAAATTGTATGCCTATAATTACTGATAAAATATATTGTTGGACATTTTGCTCGTTATTTTACGATAAATAATTATTGTTGGTAATTTTACTATAAATAATACATTTTGGCAATTTTTCTTTATATAAAATGTATTGCTGGTATTTTTACCACAAAATGTATTTTTATATTTTCCTAGTGCTTTTTTTGTTTGGGAATTCACTATTCACTATCACGGGTCTGGCTGTACATTGGAACAACGTAAATTAAGAGTTGTTTCCACGCTCCTCAAAACTTCCAATCTCCAGATCCGGGGCTTTGCAGCCGGATGCAGTTCATCATCATACCATATCACATATAACTCGAAGATAAAATAATTCCACAATCAAGATGTTGGCATTGCACCCTTCTTCAAATAGAAGGATAGGAAGGAAACTCCTATCAATACTGTCAAGGGCAATAACAGCTACTGGACTTCAAAAGCCTGATTTCCTGAAAAAATGTTATAAGCGAAAAAAATTATGAATTTCATCCGAAACCTGTACTGTCTGGTCGGTCAATGAATGTCAAATGTTTCCTTATAGGGAAACGGCTAAGATTAGCGTTACAATTATCATATGAAACTGGTTTAAGCCTAGGGACGTTTAAAATATGAATACATTAGAATCTATGGCGGAAAGCATGTACCAAACAATCTCTACTTTGTCTTCTATAAATTTGAAAATACGGAAAAATAAACTGACATATCGATATGAATAAACAAATATAATATATAGGTTGGTGCAAAAATAATGTTGTTTTTTGACGTTCAAGATCATGTCAAAAAACGACATTATTTTTGCACCAACCTAATAAATAAATTCTATGACATTCTCAATGAAGAATTTTAATTATAAAATTAATTTATTCAAATGTGTGAACATTAACTTCAGTAATTATTAGGTTGGTGCAAAAATAATGTCGTTTTTTGACTGAAGTTGAACGTCAAAAAACGACATTATTTTTGCACCAAACTAATATATGAATTCGTTAATTGCAAATTGTATTCATCCTTATGATTGCAGAGCATCATTAAATTTATCAAATATCAGGTCATCCCGTAGGTTCTGTCCGAATTTTGAATTTTGAAACAAGTGACCAAATGTTATATTTAATTACAGATTCAATCAACAATGTATTTTCCCTGATTATCTATGATTTCCTTCCATCTATTAACAAGCTTACAAATTCCATTACTGTAAAAATTCTTTTGGCTTTGATTCGAAGAACTCACAAATGTCAGTTTTAACCTCTTCCTGTGTTACAAAAGCTGTTTCTTCCAAATGATTCTGTAAGCTACGAAACAAATGGTAGTCTGAAGGAGAAAGGTCGGGAGAATAAGGTGGATGAGGAATTTTCTCCCAACCAAGTTCTTCGATCTTTTGTGACTTGATTTTTGCTGTGTGTGGTCGCGCATTGTACTGATGAAACATCACCCGTTTTCTATTCACTAGAGCAGGTTTTTTTCCTCAAAGCTTGGTTCAAACGCTCAAATTGCTGACAGTATATTTGAACATTAATTGTTGCATTAGGTGGTAAGAATTCAAAGTGGATTATTCCTTGGCAGTCCCACCAGATTGAAAGAAGAACCTATTGCCCATGAAGTTCCCTTCTCGGCTGTGGCTGGGATCCTTCCCCTTTACCAAGCCACTGTCTACGACGCTTAACATTTCGATAAAAGATCCATTTTATGTCGCCAGTCACAAGTCTATCCGAAAAAAGGTAAAACAATTTGGCGAGAATGGAGAGAAGAGCAGATGTCAACTCGGGATTTGAGGTTGTTTTCAGACAATTCATGAGGCACCCGTTTTCCAAGTTTAGGAACTTTTCGAAGTTCTTGAAGATGACGATGAACAGTTGTATGGTTTGAACTGAGGACCACTGCCAATTCCTCAACTGATAAAGCAGGATTTTCTACAAGGGCTACTTCAAGAAGCTTTTCATCAAACTCAACTCGACGTCCAGTTCGATCTTCATCTTCAAGAATGAAATCTCCACCTCAGAATTTTGCAAACCATCTTCTGCAAGTTCTTTCATTCACACATTCCTCTGCGTAAACTGAGTGAATGTTTCTAGCCGCTTCGGCTGCTGAGTTTCCTTTCTTGAACTCATAAAGCATTATGTGCCTCAAATGATTCTTGGGTACTTCCATGTTAGCAGGGTTTTAATCAAACATAATTTAATTTTATTGTTCTCCGAAATAAAATTTGATCAGTTTAAATGCATCTAAATATAAAAATAATGTTCAGCTCCATTAGACATTATAAAATACTCTTTAAATTTCATTCATTTTAACAACAAGTTAAAATTCGGACAGAACTTATGGGATGACCTAATACATTTTAAAAAGTAAAAAATATGTGTGACGACATTTTTATTAAAAATTGGAAATAATTAGTTGCTAATGTGACAGACCAATCGTACAGGACAAATATCACAATGAACTCACAACTCTTTGGGTCCTGTCACTGGATCTAACCAACGCCTTTATCTACTGTGCCATGTGTCCTGAAGGACGTTGGTACCATGTGTCCTTTAAAAACAGATAAAGTCTTTGGTGCCATATGGATAAATGCGTTGGTGCTATGTGTCCTTAAAGACACATGGCACAGTGGATAAAGGTGTTGGTTAGATCCAGTGACAGGACCCAAAGAGTTGTGAGTTCAATACCTGGTTATGGCAGTGGAGAACTTGGAGAGGTGAATTAACAGGAGATATTTGATAACTGACATCCGTTGGACATGGCACGTGGAACTAGAACAGTCTACCCCTGCTTGCGAAATAAAGGGTTCAGTTCAACATTCCGACCACCCGAAGAAGGCCGAAACGTTGTGATAAATATGGCAACAAAGATGAGGACAATAGTCTGAATACTGTAAATAGTATGAAAATATTTACAGCCAAAATGAAGGGGGAACCCTACGTTGGTGGGGAAATTGGCTAAAGGTGAGCCGCCAGATTAGAATCAATAAAATTCTTGATTCTTTTTTGGATTTTATCAAAGAGCTCAAGGTAAATAGAAGTGGCACCGGTCTATAGATGGCAAAATCATCTAATCATGGACGAATGGTAGGCTTATAGATATCTAAGCTCGATTCTGGAGAGAAAAATTGTCTCGCCTGAAACAGTGAATTAACTTTCTTAGTAGCTGACCTTGCAATGAATTAAATATAGATTTTCCACTTCATGTCACATTTAGAGTTAAATATGTTTAATCTCTCTCTGCCGTATCCATTCATGGCGTGGTCCGTCATTGTTCTCCACAACATCCCTAATTTTAGAAACAGTTTAATTCTCATTTTTTTTAAATTATACTCGATGTGAGTTAAAGTTTACAAGGAAAATCTGGTTTTAACTTTATATATCGCCACTTGTCTACAAGAGGGAACCTCGAGAATTCTTGCTTATATATCATCTTATTATTCGAACAATGTTTGGGAATAAAGTGTTTTATTCATAAAAATTACCGGTATTATTTTTCAGTTGCCAAACTAGTTTGTGTTCTTTGTCTTTAAGGAATCATTCACATGAATTGTGTATTCCGTCAAAAAAGAACGACTCCACTTTTTAATAGATAAATTAGGCATTGTTTGCTGTCATCTATTTGTTGTAAAATCCGGCCAAACAAGGCCGGATAGACCGAACCTAAACTAGCAATAACCGGAAGGCGATAAATCTTGAGGACATGCTGCATAAGGAATAAATTCCCATCTTTTACATATTATTAATTGCTACGTTACATTTAAAACAAGATATGGTTAAATAGATTGGACAGATTAAGCTGCAATTTAGACGATTTCGAGACCATTTTTTCTTCAGTTTAAATTTTAAACTTTACAAACCATATACGAACTATAATTGCACCAAATGCATTCGTTGTTTTTTCTTCGTTTTTCAAGGTACAAAAAAGAATAGTGAATAATGATGAATGCTCGTTCTATATTCCGTAATGGTTTTCTACCAAAATAAATTAAAGTTTATTTTTCCCCAAAATTTTAAACGAATTCGAAGCAAGAAAAATTAAAAGTAAATTTAAAAAGACGTTTCTAGCATTTCGCAAACATTGTGTAAAATATTAATCATTACATTTTCTTTGCTTTTATTCATCGGCTTATAGAAATAAATATATGAAAAAATTGATGATTGTGAAAATGCTTCTGGAATTGAATCAAAATATAGCAACGAGAAAGAGAGAGAGAGAGAGAGAGAGAGAGAGAGAGAGAGAGAGAGAGAGAGAGAGAGAGAGAGAGAGAGAGAAAGAGAATTATTTCTGAAAAACCGAAGTCTTAGAATTATCGAACTCAGAGAGTTATTGCTTCCTGGTGATTTAGCGTCGGCTTTTTGAGAATTGGTCTGACTTTAGTTGATTTCAAATTTGAATTGCATTTTTTTTTTAAAGATTTCTCACACAATTCAAGTTAATTTGAAATCGGAAAGTTTTGATAAAATTTTAACCAAAACTTTTGCCTATATGCCGTTTCCGACTTCAGAACAGAGACAAAACGTTTTACCCTTAAAACCTATTTAACGTCAACTGATTACGATTGATAGTGATACGCAGGTGGTGTAATGATATGAGAAAATTAGAGTGTCGAGTTCGAATCCCTGTTGCGTTCGGTACATTCACTTACGCTGAAATAGACTTGAGAAAAGTAAGAATCCATCATCTCCCCCATTTACGCGTTAAATAATAGGACTTCTGCTTGGAAGAATCAGTGTCTTCGCAAAAAATTGTGAATAGAATATTCCCTGACAAAGAAAGAATTATTCATGCAATTCATAAGATATTTCGGCTATAACTTAATTACATTTTATATAATTATTTTCATTATCAGCTTTCGTCTTCTGTGCCTTGACTTCAGGAATTTAACTTCAGTACTAGATTGGCAGCTAGGTCTCCTCATTTTATAGTTGAAATTATTAGAAGTAAATGTAAACTGTTTCTTTTCTCGCATTTCCCGTTTGTAGAATCCTCTTTGACCTTTAAAATTTTAAATGCAATGTCAATCATTATCTACTCTCTGTCTCCTTAATTCATGTTCTTTTAGTGGAATCTGTTCTTAATGTTTTGCATTCAGTAACCCCCTTGAGTCATGGTAGCTTTAGTGCCTTTGGTTGGTATGAAATGATTTAAGACGAATCACCCGCAAAGGGTTAATATACTTTCAAAATACAAACCGATCAGTTTGATTGAGATAGACAATTCAATATTAATACAATTTTACTATGTCGATGAACATATGGAAATTTTATGCGAATATCTACGTGAGATTTAAACGGTCGATAATATAAAATACAATTTAATCGGATATAGGTTATTATTTATCAAGTAAAGAAAGAAAAGGAACAGGCAAATACAAATCTTGCTGTGTTAGTCTCAAAATTCTTGCGATAAGTCAAGTTATCTCTCATTCAGTTGAGATGGCATGCAATAAAAGCACATACACACACAATTATAATCTCTGTCTATAAAAGTCAGTATGTCTGTGTGTGTGTGTGTAGCGAATGCACGGCCGAAATTTTTGACGGATTTCCACCAAAATTTACATGCACATGCTCCAACTTAGCAAAAAGGCCAAGACCGACGTTGCATTTTCCAACTCCCATCGCTAGTGGAAATAATCGATTTTTTTTCATTCTTCTACGGCAATTTTCATGTAGTTTGCGGCTACTTTCTACTGGCCAGAGTGAGAGCCTATAGCTGGCTGCCACGAATAGGCAGGAAGATTCTATTGGCCAGCGTGAGAGCCAACAGCTGACTGACACGAATGTTAACTAGCATGCTAACATGCAAAAAACTCGATAGCTGCTTTCGTCACAAGTGGGGAAAAATTTAAATCTGCATTGCACTTTACTCCAATTGGCTCACTCGCTTGCTTAAACTCAACGTTGATTCTGATTCCGCAGAACTGGGTTTGGTGTGAAAAATTATTTGTTGTTAACATTCTTTTTTCATTCGGTTTTTCCAGTTACGAATCCTTTTTTAAAGCTGATCGTTTTGTGTTCATTTTGTTTAGTTCTTTTTTCGTAACAGATTTAATGTTTAGTATAGAGCTTAGAAGAAATTTAGCAGTGTGAGATAGGCAAGAAGTAAGGCATGTAGCAACATAAGCACGGCAAAGGGCACTCCTTTAAAGCCAAGGAAGGGCAAAAATATTTCGAATCAAGCACAGGCAACGCCGGGCCATGCTGCTAGTTATATATATATATATATATATATATATATATATATATATATATATATATATATATATATATATATACAAGGTGCGGCTAGTATTTGAGGACAGATTTTATGGATTAGTAAAAAAAACTTGCTGAACAAATGAATATAATTATATTTCATTACAAACAAGTAAACATGAAATTTAGCTAACTATTATTTAATTTTATTCAATAAAACCACTACTAGCATCACATGAGGTCGAAATCGTCTGCAAGTTCAGATTAATTGGTCCTTATTTACATCAGACATTACTCCAACTATTGAAGTTTTAACAGAGTCTTTGGTGTTATGAGACTTTTTATTAACCTCCTCCTTAACAACGCTCCACACATAATAGTCTAGTGGGCTAATATCTGGAGAGTTAGGAGGCCAAATGTTGGGTGTGATACAAATGGTCAGCCATCCATTCGTACAGCCTTGTAGGATGGAGCCGAGTCTTGCTGAAATATATAAGGCCTGCTGTTGCATATATTGTCAATCCAGGGCTTGACAACTGTTTCTAGAACCTCAATATAAGCAGCAGCATTTACTCTAAGACCTTGTGGAAAAAAGCGTGGTGGCATAACATGTCCTTCATTGCTATCAACACCCAATACCATAACGCTTGAAGGACATTTTGTGTGTATCACTCTTGGCATCTCAGAAGGATCTGTACAAAGCCATCTCTCATTTCCTCTGTTAAATTTTTGATCTTGAGCAAAATTTTTCTCATCTGAGAAAAACCAAATCACACCAGCTTCTGAAGGATTTTTTAGTTTGTTTAGAAGTCTTTTGGATCTGTTCAAACGGTTTTCTTTTGTTTTTTCAGACACAAATTGACCTCTCTTCATCACGTAGGACTTGTATCAAATGTCTTCATGAACACTGCTTCTCATTTTTCTTTCATACACATGCAGCTTTTTGGCAATTGACCTCATTGATTGACCTCGATTTCATCAGTTGTCTGCTTGACGCCCTGAATAAATCTGGATGTTCTCACTTTATCAGAACGTGCAGAATGTCTTTTACTTTTTGATACAGACATTGGGGAAATGTCAACGTCTTCTAACTCTATCCGTATCTTGCAGACAAAAGATCTTGCAACTCTGAGGGAAGTATAAGTATACTTTGGACGAGTGCATCTTGTGCAAAAGGGGTCTGCCCCACAATACATACATATATATATATATATATATATATATATATATATATATATATATATATATATATATATATATATATACATATATATATATATATATACACACACATAAGACATATATATATATATATACACACACATAAGACATATATATATATATATATATATATATTTATATATATATATATATTTATATATATATACCCCTTACATAGACGATATTTTAAAAAAATACACAAGAAATAGGTAATATCGAAACCACATATAAAAAGAACACTGTTATTAACTTTACCTACGAACTAAATAAAAAAAAATTATCCGTTGTTAGACGTTGCCGTAGAATATAGTAACAACACTTTCACCACTATATTATATAAAAAAACACGAGCAGAAACACTTGCTACCTTATTTTTAAGAGTAAATGCCCACTTAGATACAAAATAGCAGTGATAAAAAATAATTCTAAAGAAAACACACCAGAATTCATCCTCTCGTACTTTTCCTTAAATTATTCGACAATGCAAAACAGATACTAATTAACAATAGGTTTCCTATCTCATCGATCACCCGATTAGACTATTTCTTTTCAAAGTAAATAATAATGATACTGAACACACAGGAAAAAAATAACATAAATATCTTCTACAAAAGCCAAATTCACCCCAACTACAAGATGAATCTTCACTTAGAAATATAATAAAGAAATGCACTCACCCAATAGATCCGAACAAAACAATTAAACTAATTATCTATTAAAAAACCTTTAAAACAGGTAACCTGATCCTAAAAAATGACAACACACATGCAAAATCAAAACTACAAAGAACCAACATTATTTAAGAGTTCAAAATGGCGCTTAACACCAAATATGAACTGAAGGCCAGGATTATGGCAGCATTCACCAACTTAAACAAGGGGAACGTTTAGAAGAGCAGCAGGAGATTCCGAAGACGTCTGGAGGCCGTGGTTGAAGCCAATGGCGAGGATATTGAATACATTGACTCTTTGGCATTTCAAGACATTTTTGTGTAATTTTGGTAAATGTATCTGTTAAAATGAGATGTCAGAGTTATTTTCATTTTTGCATCATTTAGAAGACAATTTATCCATCGCACTCTGTATATCTGTTAAAATGAGATATCAGTGTTATTTTCTTTTTTGCATCATTTAGACGACAATTCATCCATCGCAACCTGTATATCTGTTAAAAATGAGATGTCAGTGTTATTTTCATTTTTACGTCATTTAGAAGACAATTTATCCATCGCACTCTGTATATCTATTAAAATGAGAGGTCAGTGTTATTTTCATTCTTGCATCATTTAGAAGACAATTTATCCATCGCACCCTTTATATGTTTAGTCTGTGTGTATATTGTAAGCAACTTCTAATTAATTTTATTTTCTTCAAATAATTTTCGCTAATTTAGGGACTGAAGTCTTTGTTGGTAATTACGCACATCGGCATTTTATTTTGATAGCTTTTAGCGTTATATTCTGAATTGTATTTGATATAAGATCGCATATTTTATTATTTGCCAAAAAGCCGCCCTTCGGGCTGCCTATAGACTAGATGCTGTGGAAGGCTTTGTGACCTTTGGCCTTTTACCTTCAGCGTCCTATGTACGTAAAAGTTATAAGAATTTAAAAATAATAAAATTATTTTATTTTTATTCGACATGCTTATTTTGGCATAATCTTTCTTCGTATACGCAACCGATCGCCGTAGTTTGTTTACATTTATTTTGCGCGCAATGTTTATTTTCTTTTAAAATCAAGTTTCTTTAGGATCCCTTCACATAAGGCCACTCTTCAAAGACATTAGGGAAGCCGAAATATTTCGAATACGTCATAGTGTGCGTGCTAGAAAACAAAAACATACGAGCAATGTACCGTACCCGCTTTAGTTTTATTATGGTTTAATTTGCTGATATCAATTGCATTTGAAACGAAAAGCGAGAGTTAAACCTTTAATAAAGAATTGTTTTTAAAACCTTTTTCTCTGTTCTATATTTAAATTTAACTTTAAATGAGTTATTTATTTAATTTTTAATCACGTGTAACTACAGTAGTTACCAACTGTTATTTCAGGTTGTTTCTGATTCGACGTGGTCGAAAAACGGGCGAACGGACGGACACACGTACACTGCGCTTTAATTATATAGATATATATGATCAAATAAGGAACATGTAGCAATATATTTATACAACCATCCCTCGATTAATGCTCATTTGGTTAATGCATTTTCGATTAGTGCGCTAAAATTTGTATATACCAATATTCGATTAGTACATACATAATAATCTATTAGTGCCGTAAAACATTATTCGGTTTAATCATAGTAATTGAAAATTGATTTTTTTATATACTTACCGATTTACACATTAGTCGCACTAAACGATGGATTCCGAGACATTTAAAATGTTTAGCTAATTTACCTTTCACTAGCAATTTCTTAGAAATGGAATAAGGCGCTGTAACGATTCAACTTTTCACTTCTAAATGGTTTTGTTTTCACAGGTTATGTCGCTGTCACGTTTAATTCTAATAGCGTTAATCGACATTATGAATAGCAGATACGCAATGTCTCGTATAGACATATCGCCAAAATTTTCCGTCTCTCTGCGTAGTTCCTGACTGTCTAGAGTTTTTTTTTCGGTCTCACCTTCGTGAATTCTTGATTCTGAATTTTATGTCGATAATCGCAACACGCAATAGTATATAATTTTTTATTTGGCACCTTATGAAAAGAGATATTTCGACAATCCCTCGATTGAAAATCGCTCCCTCTTCTATTTTTTTAAACAGAATAAATTGTCATTTTGCTCAGACAAGTCTGTTCGATGTCAACTTCACAATAACCAAAAGCATCATGTAAAATCTTTCTACTTACTGATATATCAATTACATTTACTTTTTAGGAAATAACCACTTCCTCACAGAATGAAACATTTGCTCTAAAACGAATCAAAACAATTTTGAATAGTGTTGTGGATTCCGGGAATAGAATCCTGCACAAATAAATAAACAACACAAAGTAATTGAGATAGAAAAATAAGTGTATTAAACGTAAGAATACAGACTTGAAGTGAAGATTAGTAGTCCAGGAATGCGGGTTAGTAGAAAGTATATGTACAAGTCTCTGTAAGGGAAGCCGTAATTATCTCTCTCTCTCTCTGGACTCTCGTATAACTCTCTGTGAACACCCTGTGTACTGTCTCCGTATCTCTCACCCTGACTCAACGTATCTCAACCTGCAGGTATTCTCTCTGTCAGTATAAGTATACTTTGGACGAGTCCATCTCGTGTAAAAGGGGTCTGCCCCACAACAGAATAGTTCAGTATTATTCCACCGTGTTTGACGTATTTAGACATAGTAACAGAATATTTAATTGATATATATATATATATATATATATATATATATATATATATATATATATATATATATATATATATATGTACAATTCCGCACAAGTGGGGGATTGTTTAACCATCAACGTTTTAATGCAAAATTGCTGATTCGAGCAAGCATTATTCATGATCTTTTGTTTGCTGATGACACAGCGATCGTGGCCACCTTAATCGAAGGAGCTCAAGCACTCGTCAAACGTTTTTCCACCGCTTGAAACGCATTCAGATTAACTATAAGCATAAAGAAAACTGAAGTTGTCTATCAACCAAGGCCTACACTTAAGCAGGTCTAAGGTGTAAGACAAAAAACACCTGCCCATACCTTTCCAATCATTCCGATTATTGCTGTCAACTACAACCTGAAGTATGTGAAATCATTCTCGTACTTAGGAAGCAAAATCAATTCAAGTGCCTCTTTGGATGACGAGATAGTTAACTGAATATCAAAGGCAACCAATGCCTTTGGGAAGCTGAAGCATCGCCTATGGGATACTTTTGGGATTTCACTGAAAACGAAAATCAATGTCTATCGAGCAGTCATTCTCACCACACTTATTTATGGGTCAGAATCGTGTACACCATACAGGATACACATCAAACAACTTGATGCTTTTCATAAATATTTTCTTCGTTCAATATGCGGTTATACACGGCAGGACAAAATCTCTAACCCTGACATTTTCATCAATTGCTGCATCGATGGTATCGAATCTTTTCTGATGCAATGACGGTTCACATGGGCTGGTCATGTCATAAGGATGAGTAATGATCGGATGCCGAAAACCCCCGTGTATAGCCAACCTTTTCATGGTAAGCGTTATATGGTCCGTTCTTGGTTACGATTCAAGGACGCACTCAAATACAATTTAAATGCTACAAACATCCCTATGGAGGAGTTTGATCTTGCTGTTGAAAACCGAGCAATATGGAGAAACACTTGCCACCGAGGTATAACTAACTTTGAAAAGAATCGTCTGAAGCATCTGAGACAATTAAGAACTAATACTAAATCTCGGGCTAATACATCAGCCCATATGACGGTCAACCCTTCATCATGTCCTTCGTGTGAACTTGTTTGCAAATCCCGTGCAGGATTGTTGTCTCATACGAAACATAAAAACTAAAAGACACTCATACGTCGAAAACGACGGGAGAGTCCATCATATATATATATATATATATATATATATATATTCTACAAAATGATTACTAACATCTTAAGGAATTCCACATTTCGTTTATACTTTGCCATGTGATTTTCTTTCGAAATTAAAGTTTTTCAACAAGGGGAAAAAAGATAAACATAAAACTGTGACCGGAAGTGTATTGGAATAGCGAAAGATGACTATAAAAAACTAAGTAAAGTAAGACAATGGGTGAAAATTTTGTTTGAAACAGAAGGCAAAATTGAACTGCTATGTAATATCAGTCCACGCATGACAGTAAATGGTGGAGAAACTCCACACAAATGAACAAATGAAAAAATGACTTGCTACAAAAATATGGTTCCATAGAAGGATGCTAGAAAACCATAGACTTTCCGGAGAAAGTAGAAACAGTAAATGACATTTATACTACGAATCAGAAAGAGCTGATACTATTCTGGAACATAGTAAGGAAGAAGGGTTTGGAAAATTAGACACTCACAGTATTTATTGAAGGCAAGTGAAACAGATGAAAACAGCGAACAAAAGCCTGACGAATGTTTGCCCTAACAGGAATTAGGAAAGATAGAAAAAAACATAAAACATCGTGCTGCAAAGAACCGAAAATTGTGGCGAGCTAGGACCCTCCACGTCCTGAAGGTAGACGGCGCATAGAAGAATAATGCAGTATTTAACTTTTACAGAATACACTTCAGGTGACTGTACGAGTAATTACCGTCGAAAAAGGGTGAATATATACGAGGGTCATTCAATAAAAAAGGTGAATTTTTCGGTATAAGGATTTCTAATACAGATAGAAGCTTACCTTTTTTTTCAACGTAATCTCCCAGCACTCTCACACACTTTTCCCATCTGTGCAAAAGCTTTCGTATTCCCTCAGCGTAAAAATCTTTGGACTGATGTCTCAGCCAGTCGCTCACGACACTTTTGACTTCATCGTCACTTTTAAACTCCGTGCCTCTCGTGAACGCTTTCAAGGGACCAAACAGGTGAAAGTCTGAAGGGGCAAGGTCTGGGCTGTAAGGGGGACGAGGGAGCAGTTCCCAGCCCAGCTCGTTGATGGTCTGCACCGTTTGGGCTGCTGTGTGAGGCCTTGCGTTGTCATGATGCAAGATGACTCCCTCTGACTGATGACCCCTGTGTTTGTCCCAACAGATAAGCTCAAAGTCCTTGCAATGTCATCCACTGTCACCCTTCTGTCAGACTGAATGAGGTCATTGACTGATTCGATCACCTCAGGAGACCTCACTTCTGTAGGCCTGTCTTCCTCCTCAACACTGCTCCGTCCTTCTTTAAACAATTTAGCCCACTTGTAGACATTTTTTGGCTGAAACATGTGGCACCATACACAGTTGACATTCTCCTATGAATTTCAACTGGTTTGCACCCTTCAGCAACCAAAAACTTGATAACTGACCGCTGTTCAGTCCTGGAGCATGCTTCTTGGTCGGCCATCTTTGTTAATTGCCAAAACTCTCAAAGATTTTTTTTAATCTGCAAAAGAAATTAAATCCTTGTGAAAAAGAAGTAAAACAAAAAAAAATAAAAAAGAGCAAGCTTCTATCTGTATTAGAAGTTCTTAAACCGAAAAATTCACCTTATTTATTGAATGACCCTCGTACATATATATATATATATATATATATATATATATATATACCCAGTTCTCAGAATATCATATACCCAACACTTCAAATATGCTTACGCCACTTATCCTTTACATAATGAATCGGAAATATTCTCGTCTTCACCCCGTCACCTTTTGCTTTCTGACAGTCCGTTATTTTCTCAGCACCCGGACACACTCCTTGCCAAGAAACACTTATACACACGGCAGAGACGATAAGTACTTGTTTCTTCCTTTCATCCGTCCGTTCACTTCAGAATCTACAATTACGTGGAAAGCGCGCCATCACTTTCCCGCCTTTTCTTGCACGGCCTTCCATTTCAGCCGCCCTTCTCTACATCCCAGCTTATAAAATCGTTTCTACTTTCACATTCACTTTCGATTCTGCATCTGCTTCTGTCTTTATGAAACATAAACTAATATATACAATGCTTAATAGTCTAAGATTATTACACGAGACACGCTTCTTAGCACTGCGGCACTCAAACTTAAAAGATTTGTATTAGCTACAATCATACAAGACTCACACTCCCAAGATCACACACACACACACACATGCGCGCGCACACACACACACACACACATACATATATATATATATATATATATATATATATATATATATATATAGAGAGAGAGAGAGAGAGAGAGAGAACAGCACTGGGAAAATTGTATGCCAAATTGTAACCATAACAAGTCCTTAATGATAAAACTCACCGCAAGTAAGCTCTTTCCACTTTTTCAGATAATATATATATATATATATATATATATATATATGTGTGTGTGTGTGTGTGTGTGTGTGTGTGTGTGTGTGTGTGTGTGTGTGTGTGTGTGTGTGTGTGTACTGATACATATGCAGTTATACTCGCACACGCACAATTATATGCATATACCGGGTGTAACAGCAAAATTGTCCAAATTTTGTAACAGCAAAATTGTCCAATTGATGGATTAAGCTTTGAATGCGTTGTATCTTAGAAATGATTAAAGATATTTTACTGGAATTCTCCGAAGTCTTTATGACAGCGTTATTTAAGCGCCAGCGTACGGCGCTCTTGGAAAGAGCCTGTAAGCAATAGCATAGGTTGACACAAGACCTGTGATGCAAATCTGGTAGATAGAACTTTTCGGAAAGATTTGTAGAGATTTACCTTAGTAAAACAAAACGGATTGGCTAGCCTCTTTACAGTGGGAACCGCGTGTGAAGTTCAAAACTCCCTTGTTACTCCGTTTCAAGAATTCACCGCCGTTGGGATCGGGAATGGCTTTCGCTCGTTTCAGCATTGGCGACGGATCGCCGTGCTTGGTCGGCCAGCGTTCCGGACGCGGTGAATTCCTTGGATTGAGCCGGCTTAACCGATCCAGGGTGAATGCCGCAACATAATTCCAGTTGTGTTTCGTTATATTCAGTTATGGGTAATTACATTAGTGAAAGGTAGAATCTACATCTTTGCCCATCCTGCTATGTGTTAATTAGTAAGACTGTATCATTAACTCATTGATATCTCAAAAAGAATCTTACAATCTAAAAATATTTTCTGGCTTTAGATGCAAAGTGTTGATACGCTAACCAAAACGAATCATTCACTAGCTAATACACGTCATATGCTTTAATATATATATATATATATATATATATATATATATATATATATATATAATAGATAATATTATTGTTTTTATTATATAGCAGATTATAATAAAAACATGTTGAAATCGCTACTCAAAAGCTTTCATGTTTCAATACTATTATTTTACTTCTTCAGGCGATGGTAAGTTATAATATATTGCTCATATTTTTATTGACCACTTTTTAAAATAATGCTACGAACAGTGGAATTTTAATCCATCTGTTCTTTCTCTCATTTGTATATATATATATATATATATATATATATATATATATATATATATATATATATATATAATATTTAAATTTTCAAGCATTTTAAAATAATGTGTAAAATTTACATATATATATATATGTATATAAATATATATATATATATATATGTATATATATATATATATGTACATTTTATACATTGTTTTAAAATAGTTGAAAATTTAAATGGTATGTAAAATAAGACGGTTATATACGAGTGAAAGTCAAAAATCGTCAGTGCTCTTATGACGAAAGTGCGCATCATTTTTGATCGGTATCACACCAAACAAGGCAGTAAACCCACTAATCCATAAGGGGTTACAGGGCGTGGACGAATGAGGAACACACACATTAGTAACGTGCAGAAAGAGAAAACAGTATTCAGAAGGACAGTAGATATCGATTGGCACTGCATTTAATTTTTCGCAGATTAAAGTTCGTTAGAAAGAAAAGAGCAGGAGGGAGTTCCACAAGCGAGAAAACTGTTAACATAGAAGCTACGGCTACATCTAGCTCGATCAACTGTAAATGGTTGAGACCTCGCAGTCTTTGCACATAAAAAGCCGAGGTACCATAGCGAAGAGCTCATCCGTACAACTACCATGAAAGTACATATATATATATATATATATATATATATATATTTGAAATTATTAGGAGAATAATGATAACTATATTTAAGTGATTCATCGAGTCCGACTACAGAATGCAGAAAGCACTGGACGGCCGTTTCGTCCTATATTTGCGACTCATCAGCAGTGCGCATCCACTACCGAGAATTGAAACCCTGTTACAGTTAGGTTGTCAAGCAAACACCATACCAACTGATCCAACGGGCCTCGGTGACGAAGAGGTAGCAAATCAGACTCAATATAGCCCCGTTCACTCACATATTCCGTGTTGGAACACTACTGAAATAGTATATATATATATATATATATATATATATATATATATATATATATATATATATATATAGTCTTAAAGTGTGCTATATTTATCGGATAAAGTGCTCAATATCAGAGATAGAGCGTGTGTAAATATAAAAGTGGACATGGAAGTCAGCACTTAGAGGCGTCAGTTGCCTGAGGATTAGCATGAAACAGACTGTCGCCTCTAAGTGCTGACTTCCATGTCCACTTTTATATATATATATATATATATATATATATATATATATATATATATATATAAGAGGTAACTGTATGCCTAGGGTTATGGTATTGGGTGATTTTTGTGACCAACACGGATGTTTTTAGTCTTTTCATTTTTTCTGAATTTTATCCCTAATCATTAATAATGATTTCCCTAATTACATCTTTGATAAAAAAAATAAGACGAGCGATTGGGAATATTAAAATAAGTAAAAATGAACATAGCAGATCATCAAATGAATCTAAACATATCAAACACTTATACCGTAATCAAATACATTCTAACTATAAGCAGGAAGAAAAAATTAAAAAAAGACTCATAAACATTGATATATCCCACACTGAGCCAAGTGAAAAAAATAAAATTAATTTTATACTAAATTTAATAAATCCAACCTCATCATCCATAACAATTCTTCTCCGTCAATTAGCATCTCACAAAAGTCCAACATCGTATATCATTTGAAATGTCCGTTGGAAGATAGCATCTCTGCTAAAAACGTTAATACATAGTTTGGTTTTATAACAACGACGATGACAAGAAGGTTTACGTTTCACTTGAACGATCATAGTTCAATCTCAGAACATTTAAAGGAACAATAATGTCTACATTCACAGTTTAGTCAGACATTAATCGAAAATATATCAGTGCTCCAAGATAATGATAATAAGCAAAAACTTCAAATACTGGCAGCGCTTTATATAAGAGACTTGCGTAAAATAATTAAATTTAGGTACGAGTATCGCAACAAATTTCTTAAATTTTTGTAGAAGCAAAATGTTATTTAAACCATAGTAGATTAAAATACCGCAATTTAAAATCCTTAAAAACATTAAATCTTTTAAAATAGCCACATAAGTTATCCTACTTGCATAGAGGTAAAACTTTTTTTAAAATTTACGGTATTAACGCATAGCATATTCATATATAAGCAACTACTGAGGATGGTGCCAAATGAGATTGAAAGTACTTGGTAAAATAAAAATTATTTGGGATTTTTCTTAATCAATTTCTTACGGACACCAAGAAATTAATTCGTGAACTTGAAAGGATTAAAAACTAAAATAAATAGACATAATACGTCTAAATTATTTAACCAAACACACACATGCATACGCACATAAACACAAACACACACACACATATATATCATTTCACCCCATTCAAGGCAGTGAAGCCACTAAGTCACAAGGATATACTGAGTGTGAAAGAATAAAAAAAAGAAACATTATTAATGAGCGAGAACAATAGAAGAGTAATCAAAAAGACAGCAGATAACGATGGGCATTGTATTAGACTTTTTGAAGATCAAAGCGAACAAAAAAAAAACGGTTTGCAAAGAACTGGCGGTTGCATCAATCAATTTAGCAGTAAATTGATGGGTTCTTGGCGCCAATTTAGTATCGCCCTAATATCCCTATAGTCTAGGGACAATAGAAAAGACAAAAGGTTTGCTTTTTACATATATATATATATATATATATATATATATATATATATATATATATATATATATATATATATATGGTCTGAATGTTAATATTATGCATGAAACTGATTTGTATTAATATTTACATACGCTCAATTCCTGATATTGATTAGATTAACCGGAAATTGTATCTTAAATCTATACTTTTTGTCATATATATATATATATATGTGTGTGTGTGTGTGTGTGTGTGTGTGTGTGTGTATGTGTGTGTGTTAATGCAACTTTTGGCACACCCTGTATATTCATACACACGAACACACACACACACACACATATATATATATATGTATATGTAGTATATATATAGATATATATGTAGTATATATATATATATATATATACTACAGTTATAAAACAGTTATTGGTCAGAGTTGAATTAGACCCGGAAAATTGAATTAAAAAGTGCTCAATACACACATGAAGAAAATAAATATAAATATGCAGAGCTTTTAAATTTAAAACATACAAAACAGCCGATCATGACCCTTGGTTTCAAAATGTCGGCATCCTCGAGCAATAACGAATGTTTGAAACCGAGGTAGCGTCATTGGTTGAGCTCCTAATTTATATATATATATATATATATATATATATATATATATATATATATATATATATATAGGATTGGGTAGGATAAAACAATCTACATACACGGACAAAGACTTTCCCGTACATATAAACATATTTCTATCTCAGGTGTTACAAATACAGTGCTCAATGAAATAGAGGTATAAATATATATTAGTGAATATACATGATATCCAACCTCGATAGCATGACTCGGAATTTCCTGCAGTTTATGCAATCTTCAGATGTAAGCCAACAGATGATTAGGATGGACCAGGTGGTTCGACGCTTGACAAAACGACCCAATCAAAAGCCTTGCAGCTGGATGTAGTTTATCGTCATACTCAGGGAACCTATATCTTTTTATGAGCATATATAGGATTAAATTACAAACATTATATGTGCTTATTTTTAGTATAATCCGTTCATATTCACTTGTGTTACAATCAAATAATGCAAGAAATGCACTGTAACAGTGAAAATCAAGTACTTTCCATTTCTTTCTTAGATCATCTGGTAAGGTAAAAACTACGGGTAGCTATCCATTAGTGATTTTCTTTTCTGTTTGCGTTTAAATGCAACAGCTGACAGTTATGCTTTAGCGTTCATTCGAACCTGAAAATACATTGAACTAAGTAACTAATAATAACAAAACAAAAGTTATTGAAACAAAGCAAGTTCAGACGACCAATGATGACAATTCCAGAACAACGTAACTATAAACAATTTTTTCTATCCTCTGCCAGCCGCTATGATGAAGAAAGCATTACCTCGAACCATCGCCAGTGAGACACGCTGCAAGAGCCACTCCGTTTAGCGAGGATCGTTCCTTAATCGAGACGCAATCGCGCCAATCCTCCAAAGGAACGCCATCGAACGAGGGCCAATAACCCCTGAAGTCTCCACTGCCACAGGAGTAAAAAAAAATCTATCAGCAAAGAGAAGAATATTTAGCTATTTTTCTTTATCTCAGCGTCTCGGGCGACGAACCCCGGCTCGTCCGCGGACCTGATCAAATTACCGGCCGAAATTGTATCCGCACAGGTCGCATCCCAAATCAACGACTTACCCATTTTAAAATGGAAGATGGTAATGCCAACCGGCCGCTTTCCATCACCACGGTCGAGGTCTACTGATTCTATTCAGTGTAGGCTTCAATTTTTTAATGAATATTGCTTCAAGGATCTGTAGTTTTTAAAATTTGTTATTTTCTTGGTGTAGGATAGATGTTTTCAATCAGTATTTTTCTCTACTGTGAATTCGGACAGAAATGTTAGTGTAAGTGTCTCGCAATGAACGAATGGTCAGACACGTGTAGAGTAAGAGGTCTTGAAAGTGTATTTGTCGTATATCCAACATATATATTGTTTTTCTGTCGGAGATACATTCTCCTAAGGGACATTTGGATTAATATATAATGTTGATTTTACGTAATACATCAGTTAGTGAGAAGGAGTTATTGTGAATAATTAAATTGGTTGTATTTTGTATAATATATGATTAATTTCATTCTTTATTGGTATATAACGAATGAGCTTTTTATGATTTTCTCTTCCTGTTTGTAGTTTGCATGCATACATACATACATACATACACACACACACACACACACATATATATATATATATATATATATATAATATATATATATATATATATATATATATATATATATATATATATATATGATGAAATATAGTCTTAAAGTGTGCTATATTTATGGGATAAAGTGCTCAATATCAAAGATAGAGCGTGTGGAAATATAAAAGTGATCATAGAAGTCAACACTTAGAGGCGACAGTCTGTTTCATGCTAGGTGCAATCATCAGGCAACTATTTTTCTCGGCTATATAAATAGCCGAGATAAATAGCCGAGAAAAATAACAGCACTAGTTGCCTGACGATGGCATCTAGCATGAAACAGACTGTCGCCTCTAAGTGTTTACTTCTATGTTCACTTTTATATATATATATATATATATATATATATATATATATATATATATATATATATATATATATATATATATATATACATATATATATGATGAAAAATATTGAAAATACAAAATCAAAATCCGAATATGCAAGTTTACTGTTTTATAAAACAGTAAACTTTCATATTCGGATTTTGTTTTTGTCTTTTCCTTATTTTTCATCATACCGTCGGATCTACATCCACATATTTGCTTATATATATATATATATATATATATATATATATATATATATATATATATATATATATATCAAGAACAGCATTGGGAAAATTGCATGCCAAATTGTAACCATAACAAGTCCTTAAGGATGAAATTCACCACAATTAAGCTCTTTCCACTTTTTCATATAATATATATATGTATATATATATATATATATATATATATATATATATATATATGTGTGTGTGTGTGTGTGTGTATGTGTGTGTGTGTGTGTATGTATGTATGTATGTATGGTATTTTAGAAATAACTATATTAATGAAACCGGGCAAGTTTTTTGAAACTATCTCAGTTTTATGTTTATTGCTTAATTAAGATTTAAAACAAATAGATTTATATTTTTTACGTCAAATGTTTATTGAAACTTTTCAACATGTGCTCCGTCTTCACCTCAGTGTATTTCAAGTCTTTCCTTCACGATGTGACCCACGTTTTGAAGGATTTCGGGAATTGTCTCCTGCACTCTTGACACAATGCGTTCTTTAAGCTCAGCTAAATATTGATCTTTTGCCGATAAACTTTTATTTTTATGAAACCCCCATGCGAAGAAATAAAGGGGTCGGGGTGGACAACAAAGATGCGTCCTTGTGTCTCCATTATCAATATGGTTCTGAAAGGGAATGAAAATCAATTCAGGGAAAAATATTTGAAAAATTGTAAAGTTATAAACACTATTGGAAATTTTTACATTTCTAACACATACTAAAGACGATGGAAAGAAATAAAGATGAGATTTTAAAAAAAAATCTCTGATTTCAGTGATATAGTTAATTATGGGACACCCTTTATAAAGAAAATGAATAAGAATTATCTTTGTTCACTCTATTTATATTTGGAGTATTTCCCCTGTCTTTGTTGTCGTTATCGCAACGTTTCGACCGTTGTACTCCCCGGTATTTTTCACTGAACCCTTTAGTTAAACTACGGCGTTAGACTGTTCTCGTTCCACTGTCCATGTCTAGGGATATCGTTAAGTCCTTATTTTTAGTACTGCTCATTCATTGCTTACTCCTTTCCACTGGAATGCATGCCGTGTATCATGTCAGGCTTCACTCATTCTTCAAGTATATTGAGGAATAAAGACATTGATCATGCGATTGGTCTAAGAAAAGTTTATTTTCAGAGTAAATGATTGCTTCTGCACATTTTGCTGTTATTACAGTCCTCTCGTCTTCATTATGTGTTTGTCGTTTCAGGTAACCTTTAGGGAATTTCAAACTGAAACTTTTTTATGTAATCTACAAAGGTAGTTTCTTTTTTCTTCAACAGATATTGATGACTAGTGATCTCTCATCTTGTAATTAGGCTAGTTTAGGTTTGTTTTTGAATTTTTTGTTTCTTTTTTTTCAGTTAACTTAGTTGGGGTATGTATTCTCATCGGGTCCTTTTATATCTGTCCCTATTTTTCTTTAGTTTAATTCCTCACCCCCTCCGTCGTTGGGTGGTTAGGGATGTCAGTTCTCTGGTAGATGCGGGGTACATTTCGTTTCACGTGTGCGTTTTCGTATTTGTTGTTATGTCTGAATCTGTACGTTTCCGTGCGAGTGCTTGGGATGGATGAATGAATGTCTCATACTATTATAATCCCGCATCGATTTCCTCCTGCAAACTGATATTTTTTTCCACATTTAAGGATTGGTGGGGGTTTTATTACTGAGATTATTTTGTTTAGTTTCTTGTAAATAATTTTATTGCATATTGGGGATTTTTTAAATTGTTGTTTTATCCACACCCCCCCCAAAAAAAAACAATGAACTGTACATATGGGGACTATTTAGGATTTTCATAGAGACCATGAGGTATTACGGTGGATGTAGTAAGAAAAGTAGGTAAGAATGTGTTGTTTTGGTGTTAGAAATATCATTTGCCTGTTTGGGTCAGTGTTTGTGGCTAGCTAAGTTTAAAGTTAAGACAGATGAAGACCGTTGTTTTCTCCAATCTCCGTTTTGGCCTTGTGCCACATTTTGTACCATTGTACAAATAACTTACTGGGATCTGATGAGTACGACTCAGAATTACGCGAGAACTACCGACCTTCCAATAGTAGGACTCACTACTGAATTGACTTGCGACGATCGTGCGCATAACTTTTACCTTTATTCTTATTGTATTGGTTGTTACAATAAACCTTACGGTGGATGTAGTAAGAAAAGTAGGTAAGAATGTGTTGTTTTGGTGTTAGAAATATCATTTGCCTGTTTGGGTCAGTGTTTGTGGCTAGCTAAGTTTAAAGTTAAGACAGATGAAGACCGTTGTTTTCTCCAATCTCCGTTTTGGCCTTGTGCCACATTTTGTACCATTGTACAAATAACTTACTGGGATCTGATGAGTACGACTCAGAATTACGCGAGAACTACCGACCTTCCAATAGTAGGACTCACTACTGAATTGACTTGCAACGATCGTGCGCATAATTGTTACCTTTATTCTTATTGTATTGGTTGTTACAATAAGCCTTACTTATTTTATCCGCCGTGTTTGTCAAGTATATATTCCTATTAGCACGGAATATAACAAAACTGAAACCTTTATATAATCGACAAAGATAGTTTAAGCCATCCTTCCCTGACGATTCGCTTAGGTGAAACATTGGTAGGTTTGTCTGGCTCTCTAGGTTTAACTAGGTCTGCTCTACTTACTGTATTTAGCACTTTATTTAGTTAGTTGCGTACTCGTATCGGTTTTTTTCTTCTTTGGGCTTTGGACCTGCATGCTGAACGATTGTTTTCGACAGGCGTTCATGTTCTTGGCTCTTTCTTTTTTTATACCTTTTTCTCCTTCGATATTGATTTAATTTTTTGCAAATCAAGAAAACAAACGTTTTCTGAAAAGAGTGTAGTTACTTATACTAATAAGATTACTACTACTAATAATATTATATATATATATATATATATATATATATATATATATATATATATATATATCATAATGAAAAGCCACGTATACTTTCTTGATATGTATATAATATGGAGAAAACAACTGAAAAGTTGCGAAATAAAAAAAAATTGAATGTTTTTTTGTGAAAGTATTTATTTATATTTATATATATATATATATTTGATATTTCAGATCTGCCACGATCTTTCGTCAGAAATAAATTAAATAACTGACGCTACTTGTAAACAGACTTCTGAATACAGTTATTTAATTTATATCTGACGAAAGATCGGGGCAGATCTGAAATATCAAATATATATATATATATATAAAATATAAATACTTTCACAAAAAAAAACATTCATTTTTTTAAAATTTGCAACTTTTCAGTTTTTTCTCCATATTATATATATATATACATATATATATATATATATATATATATATATATATATATATATATATATATATATATCTTCCTTTGGGCACTCCGACGTGGTGTGATGGTTAGTAAGTCTGTCTCTCTACATCAGTTACAACTGAACAGTGAGTTAGATCCTGAGTGTTTGCTCCATACTTTCGGGTTTAGCCGCATCTAACCTACGTTTAGAAAATCTCTATACTTGTTTCTTCAACTTATCTCAAAATACTTGTAGGTGACGGCAGCAAATCACCGTGCATCTATTTATTTATTTATTTACCATCTAGTCAATGACACATATAGCTTCTTCACCTTTCAGGTAGTTGTTTATAAAGAAAAGTTTTACTGTGGTGCAGTGAGTCGTATAAATATAAGCTGTGTTATGCTTATTCAAATTTATTTAATATTTTTGGGATAATGTACTACGAACGTTTATTATTTTTTTCCCACACATAATAGTTGGAAATTAATATGCAAGTGATTGTTTATATACGCGGCCGATATAAAAATCTGTATCGGAAACAAATAATGAATTTGCTATTAATAATCCCGTAAAAAAAGAAGAGTCGCCCTAGGTCAAGAAACCTTTGTATAATCTTCATGACATTTTTCACAACTCTACTGTGTTTCAATGTACAGTATACTCCGATATTTGTTGGGTAATTACGCATCGTTTATGCTCTATCTCGGGAACACACATATATACATACATAACAAACACAGAGAACATTTTGTTCCTGCCATCGACATGGCTGTTGCTAAACTCCGGGAGAGCAACACACAACGCCTTCATGTCCTCACGTTTTCCACTGACATGAAGTGGATCGACTATATCAAATCAATAGCTGCAACCACTACAAGAAATACCGGGTCACAGTGTCCTGACAGAAAGGTTTTCTCGTCAGAAACATTTACAAATTTATCATTCGTTCATGCATTTCGGCATTTAATAACCCATAGAGGTGTTCATATAGCGCGAAACAATATCAACCAACCAAAATCCAAATATTTACATTTCGGCATTAAATAACCCATAGAGGTTTTGATAGGCAGCTAAACAATATCAACCAACCAAAATTCAAATATTTACATTTCTGCATTAAATAACCCATGGAAGTGTTGATATGCCACTAAACAAGATCAACCAACCAAAATCCAAATATTTAGATTTCGGCATTAAATAACCCATGGAAGTGTTGATATGCTGCTAAACAAGATCAACCAACCAAAATCCAAATATTTAGATTTCGGCATTAAATAACCCATGGAAGTGTTGATATGCCGGTAAATAAAATCAACTAAGCCAACATGTAATCACCCTACAACCTCTTTACCACAGGTTCTCACTTTCTCTGTCGCTATTTCCATTTCATGAGTACTGATGAGTTACATTACTTAGTCCCACTACTGTTGGCCCTAAAAACTGGGCCCCACCACGTAGACAAGATTGAATTTTCCCCATTCCTATAGTAAGAAATAAATTCTACTCGGACAGCTTCTTCCCAAGAAGTGTTGTTTTATGGAAAAGACTCCCGGCAGAATGTTTTCTCAATCACTACAATCTTGATCAACTTCAATTCTGTAGTTAATTTTCCTGCATAGCCCACGATCTTTACTTAAGCGAATACAAAACAACTCAGTAACCCCCTACATTGAGTGGCTCTTGGGTTTGGTAGTGGATGAACATTAGTATCATCCACACACTGAATACTGTTGCCACATCTGGTCTGGTACTCTTGCTGCGCATCTCGAGATTCTTGACAAAATCCAAAGAAGGATCTGTGATGTAATCGATTCTGACCAGGCATCTCAACCAGTCATTTTCTCACCGACGTCACGCGCCGTTCCTCCGTCTTTTCTACAAATAGAGATTTTTCCTTGGTCACGCGAATACAAAAATTGAATCGTGCTACTAGATTGGCATATGGGTCCCACACTTTTAGTGCTGAAATAGCTAAATGAAACCGCAACTTCTACTCCAACATTTTCTTTTCTGCCACTTCTCACCAGTGAAACTCCCTCCCGTTTAATTGCTTCAGTGATAACTAAAATCTTCAAAAATTTAAATTCAGCGTCAATCGCTCTCTTTACGTTTCTTGACCTCCTTTCATCTCTTGTCATTTCCTCAATCCCCACTAATCTCAAACATTTCTTTTAACCCCCTGTAACCCCCTGCGTACTAGAGGAATTACGGCATTGCTTGGAGTGAAATGATTAAAAAATTCATACAAGATTATAGTTTAGAATTCCAAAACGGAAGTAAAATATCATTTTATGATTTAAGTAGGTGAGCTTTGATGTAGTGCAACTGTTAGGAAGCTCATTCTCTTGATTTGCATTCTCACCAGGTGAGCACCATTTATAGTTTGCACGATCAGAAATATCAGCCCATTCTCTGCGATTTGAGGAAATGTAAATATTGGAATAGTGTTCTCTTCATGCGATGTGTCCAGTTAGGATCTAAGCCATCTTGGCTTTCCACAATTTCGTCTTTTGCGGTCTTTCGAAAATTCTCTCTTTTCGGTAAACCTGCTAAGCTCCTTTTCTGCCAAATATTTACACAAGATATTTAGGTAGGTTACGCACTGTTTTCCCCTGCCTCTCTGACCTTCAATAAATCCTGTGTGTATCTAATTCTCCAAGCCTTATTTCCTCATTATATACCCTAAAATTTCAACTATCTGTTTCTGATGCTACGTATAAGTGTCCTTTTCGTTTCGCTTTTTTTTCTTTTTTCGTCCTTGCTCACATGTTCTGTTCATAGTATTCTCAGCATCCTACTGTAGAACATTTTTGTTGCTTATTCTGCAGTATTTAGAAACTATGCGAAAGCATTCATTTTGCTTGCATAACTAAAATATAATCTAAATAAACAACAGGAAACATAGAATAAAAGTACGTTTGTCTACAACTCTAAGTAATTATTGAAACTTACCTGAAAGTCAGTATTTTTCGTGAACTATAATTAGTATTCACTACTATTTCTCTAGTTGTTTAGTCTTCGAGGGCAGGATTAATTTAGTTAGCCTCCAGCTGTATCAACTACTATTTATATGGTGGAGATTTTTATATGAATACAACATTCTCCTCAAATATTTTTGGACAGTGTAAATTTAAAATATTTTATTAGGGTATAAGAAAAGGAATGTAGTTTAAAAAAAAACTTAACCAAATTAATATTATGTATATATATATATATATATATATATATATATATATATATATATATATATATATATATATATATATATAGTAAAATGCAAAATCACCTCATCTGGGGAATAAACCTATTTCGACAGACGAAAATATAATTCATCTGTCTTATCAACCCCGGTATAGACTGAGTTCGCGTTGGAAATAGAAATTTAACGTAGAAAAACTAATACAGAATTTATCCATTTCAATGTTTCAGTCAAACCAAAGGCACGAGTTGGTGGTCAAGGGAGTGTAGAATGTATTTATCTTAAAGGGAAAACCTTTTATAAAATTAAACCCGGATATCAACCTTATGGCATTAAATTGGTATTATAGGAAGAAGGAGATGTTAATTTAATACTAACAGAGGAATAATAAGGGGTTTTAAAAAACTTAAAATTATATAGGTATAATTAAATTTAAAAATACAAAGTCATATTTAAAAGCACAAGGTCATATTCCAAAAACAAGTTATATTTAAAAATGTCATATTTAAATAATCTATATTTAAAAATAATTAAAAATGATATTTAAAACTAAGTTATATTCAATATAAAATATATAGGGTATATTTAAAAATAAAAAATATATAAAATATATGAAAAATATAAGATAAAATAAAGAAGTTATGTTTAAAAGTAAGTTATATCTAAAAACAGGTTATATTTAAAAATATAAAGTTATATTTAAAACAACTTTAAAATAAATAGATAACGACATGTAAGTGATAAAAGGAAAGAGTATTCTGAGAACAAGGAACAATTTATAAGAATTAGTTATACATTCGACATTTGAAAAGTTAGAGAAATATAGTAGCTAATTAAGTAAAATGTATATTAAGGAAATTTGAATTTGTTTTTATGCTGACATTTTAAAACTAATTCATTCCTCTGATTCAATAGTTGGCCTTGATTATTGTATTTTATTATTGTAATTTTTTTTTTCTAAACATAATTCGCACTTATCTCTAAGACTTTTAGGAATATTTACGGAACCTATAATCCTCCAAAATGTCTGTGGGCTCAAACCTTTCTCATTCAATTCCCAGAATTTCTTTGAAAGATCTGCCTAGTCTTTATGTTTAAGGTTAAAAAATGAGTGCCTATGGATATATAATCTCCGTTTCCATTCCCTCGCAGAAATCCCTATGTAAACATTATAATTTTTCATAATTTCTTTGTGGAAATGGTTACTTGATATATAACACTGATCTTCATTTAACTGTTTCGACAGTGAAAGGGTGGGACCGAAATGCCAACCAAGTAGCACGCTTAAATTCATGCAGTCGGGACACCAGTAAAAATGGCTCGTCAGAGCAGATATCATGAAAATAATTGTAGAAAAGACACAAGAAAGCCACATCACATCTCTGAGAAAAAGACTAGAGTCGAGATGACAGGTCAGGACCCATCACATTGTAGATTTTCTTTGGATTTTGTCGAGAATCTCGAGATGAACACCAGTGGCACACGACCATATATGGCAATAATATTCAATGCAGGGTCGAATGGTAGATTTGTAGATGTGAAAGATGGATCCAGCAACTATATGTCTTACACTGAGGTGAACAACTTAGTAAGACGAACGTTCCATTCTCTAAGATTCTTGAAAGGAACCGTTACTTTCTGGAACCGACTTCCAAGAGGATGCTTTCTTTAACCTACTCGAATTTACGGTTAACCGTTATCTTTCCCACATATGCCCATAAACTGTGCCTTTGCCTCTTAATTTTACCGTTCACACAAAAACATCCTTCAGTAACCCTCTGTAATATGCGTGTCTTGGTCATTAGACATTAAATGTCTTTACGTGCGTCAGATAAATATACATTTGTGCAGCGTCTGAAACAGAAAGGCAACCGGGTTTATTTAATGGCACCAATTGGCTAAGTGTATCATTAAATTACAAATCAGGTAAGGTGGGAAAATCGATGAGGTTTAACATTCGTCAATTTTGTCATGTCTCTCCATTCGGCTAATTCGTTTTCTTTCTGTTTCTTCTACAAATGAAACTTAAACATAATATCTATCTATCTATCTCAGTCTGTTCATATCTATCTATCTATCTATTTATTTCACTTTGTGTATATTTATATATCCATGTATCTATCTCATGATTTAATATCTATATATCTATCTACCTGAAAATGATGAGACAAAGTGGAAAATTTATTACCGACGCGTTTCGCCGAGAGTGTCTTCTCACTCTTGCTTCCTCAGGTTAGAATGAAATAAAGTCAAAAATGTATGTGATGGAAAAAGCTTTGGGATCTCTGAGGATAAGTTGTCACAAATCAAATTAAATACCTTATCACTTCCAATACCCATACACGAAATAGTGTCTACCAGCCTTTAAAAAAAATCCATCGATAAATATATATATAAATATATATATATATATATATATATATATATATATATATATATATATATATGACGATTATCGCCTACATCGCCTGGGTGCCACATGAAATAGATAATTACAGAGTAAGAGGCACTTTATGCGAATAGACGAGGAAGATAACGGTTATTCCTATATTTAAGCTGGTTAAGATTGTAGTGATTGGGGAAAAGCATACATTAGTTTGCGTAAAGAAGGTGTTTAAGTGGAAATTATATTTTTGATTTCGCGCATGCGCGTTCTTTAATTTTGATTTTGTCGACTGCATAGTATAGTCGGGTCAGTTGGGCACCGTTTGTGATTAAAAAAGCATCATGACGCAAATCCCTCCGCCAGAAATTTGGAAACGGGATGCTGTACTGCTTGGCATTCGCGCCGGAAGTTTAACTACGGACATTTCAGGGTGTTTGTATGTCAGTCTGAGGGCAGTGCAAAGGATTCGGAAAGAGTTGGATGAGTCTAATGGTGATTACGAAGGTGTTAGGAGATATCACTAGTGATGTCGACGCTATGCCCCCATTTATCATCCCCCAAGGTCGCAGACTCAACACGGAGGCCTAAATAAAGTGGCTTGAGGGGGTAATGCTTCTGTGGATCAAGATGGTGGCTGCTGAATGAACCTATGTCTGGAAAACAGGACTCTGTACCATGCTAATTTAATTTAAGACGTCGTCTGAAGACCGTCGTTGAAGCCAATGGCGATTTTATTGAATAAAGTTATACTCTTTAGTGTTTCAAAATATCTTTATGTAATTTTGGTGTATAGACCTGTTAAAATAAATGTCAGTGTTATTTTAATTTTTTTTGTTTAATTTAAACGACAATTTATCCATCGCACCCTGTACAGGGTTTTATCAAAAATACTTTTACAAACGGTAGGGGCAGGTTCCTCACGGCAAAACAAGGCCAAAAGTCCAGATGAAAATATGTCCGCAAATACATCGTTTTGGAGTTATAAAGTTGAAAGTTTATGGTAGACTCTATTGAATGTACAATCGATCTTACTCGATCTATAGTTTCTGGGGACACGGATTCTGTCTCAGCCATGCGGCGATAAAGAGCAGCAATGATTGGTTTAGCCATCGCAACTTATGTTCTTACTATTTAAAAGCTAAAAAATATGTTTAAATATTAGCATTTATTGATTTGCAAACAAGATTAATGCTTATAATTAAGAAATATTAATATTATTGACTTAACAAAGGTTATCGTTTGTCGGACCTAATCCATTTCATAATATATATATATACTATGAAATGGACAAAGTCCGACAATTATTTTAAGATATTTTTATGTTTATACATTCTTTTTATAGATACAAGTATTTAAGTAAATGGTCTGTTTTATAATAAACTATTAAACAACATTTACCGGTCTGAATGTCCGAGAAATTTTCATAAAAAAGTTTCGTCCTCCAACAGGAATCGAACCTATCCCATACGGAACTGTCATATAGCCTGACGTGCCTTAACCGTTTCGGCCACAGAGGAGCGTTCGGTTACTAATGTTGATTTTACTGTCTTTAAATTTTTCTATTTTATTTATTTATGAAAATTTCTCGGACATTCAGGCCGGTAAATGTTATTTAATACTGTTTATTATAAAACAGAGCATACTCTCATATATATATATATATATATATATATATATATATATATATATATATATATATATATATATATATATATATGTGTGTGTGTGTGTTTTTATTCAAGCAAGCTACCAGGCTGGCATTTTGGTTCCACCCTACTACTGTCGAAACGGTTAAATTTAATCGTCTATAATTTCACACTTCCCATCTGTGGAACTCCCTTCCCCTTACTTGCTTCCCCGATTACCATAATCTTCACATATTCAAGTGTAATGGCAATCGGCATCTTCTGATATCTTGATCGTGTTCACCGTACTTCTCTGCATCCTTTCCTCAAACACGCTTCTTTACACTTGTTCTCAATCCTCTGTAACCCCTTGCGTGCTAGTGGCACTCCCGCCTAACTTGGGGTAAAATGCTTTATATATATATATATATATATATATATATATATATATATATATATATATGTGTGTGTGTGTGTGTGTGTATAAACACACACACACACACACACATATATATATATAATCATTTATTCGAAAATTATAACATGAAAATGTTATAAAATCACTACAAAAATAGTCATTTTGTTTCAACACTTCTGATTTCTAATCAAGTGATGATCTTGAACGTTCAACGCCATCACTTGATAAGACACCAGAAATGTTGAAACAAAATGTCTATTTTGTAGTGATTTTATAATATTTTCATGTTATAATTTTCGAATAAATGATTATATTTGTTCTACCCTGTATTGAGCACTCTTTAAGAATAGTATTTTTTGTTTATTGGAACTTATTTAGTATACACCAATCCTATACGATACATTAATCTATCTGAATATAAAATAATTTAAATATTAATTTCATAAATAAATTAAACAACATTATTTATTTATTTTTGTTTATTAGACATAACATTATATCACTTAGTATCTTCCATAATTGATCTAAACTTTTCAGTTTCTCTAAAAATTTATGAGTCACTTAAATTTAAAAAAAAACTGATAAAAACTAACTTTTTACTTTTGTTTTTAAATACTTGTTGCAAAATAGAATCCTTTCATTTTCCTTGCTAAAGTCCCTCAGTGGACAAAACGCGTCGGTTAAGATAAGTTTTCCTTTTGCCTTTATTCATATTGTCCTTTTACAGATAAATTTCAGTTATATCTGAATATTTTACACACATACTCATATATATGGCGTGAGACAAAGAACGATGTGAGATTGTGTGTCGTGGTGGCAATTAGAGTGTGTGTGTGTGTGTGTGTGTGCTAGTGAGAGAGAGAGAAAGAGAGAGAGATGGAACAAAAGTGAGTGTATATGAGAGAGATAGTGAATGAAAGAGAATTTCAGAGAGAGGGAATTATAATGTGTGAGAGAGAGACAGAGGTAGAGAGGGAACGAAAGTGAGTGTGTGCATGATAGAGAGAGTGAGGAAAAGTGTGTTAAGGAGAGAGAGAGAGAAGGATGTGTGTGTGAGAAAGAGAGAGAGTGAGAAAAATTGTGCATGTGTGCGAGAGAGAATGAGAGTATGTGTAAGAGAGAGAGGAAACGAAAGTGTGTGCATGTGTGTGAGTGTGAGAGAGAGAGAGAGAGAGAGAGAATGAGAAAGTAGGTGTGTGCCGGTGTGTAGAAATCGTGAACGACGTATGGTTCAGGTCAGAGGTTGTTCTGAGGTGAGTCAACCTACTTACCATGCCATTCAACCATCAATTGCTAAACGCTTTCACCACACCCTCTGTTCAATTGCATCAATTATTATGCTCTGGATCAATCTCGACTGAGCTGAATTACGAAGTGCGGTTTTCGACGGATAAATATTGATTTTTTTTTCCTTGATATCATATTTGCAAAATAATCAATCAAAAAAATTGATTTTATTCCGTTAATTTTCTTCGAACGACTTCGTGGGAAATGTGTCTTTACAAATAAAAACGAGAGAAATAATTAGATTTGGTAAATTGGAACGTAACTGCTGTTACTAAAAACCAGAAACTAAAGCAGATATTTTTTAAATGAAGAACCATTATCAGCAAATTCCTTATTATTTTCATGGCAACAGGCGACGTCAAGTGAATAATTGAATCTAAATGCGAAACGTTGTCTAATGAAAGTTTTATGTCTGACTACGCAACTAAAAACATATTCAAATAATAATATTATCAGATGATGTGTAACAGATATTGGCTCGCTATGAGAAATCGGAGAGACAAGTTCGAATTCAAGTCCGATTCGTAACATTCATACACGCAAATACCCTTGAGGAAGGTATGAATACATCTCCTCCCAGCTATCAGCTGAATAGCTGGACAGACTTGATCCTGTGACCTTGGTCAGCAACAAGATCACCGCAGAAACAAACGGTAGTTTTCTGCGGGAATATCTTCTGCCTAGTCTGTCATGAATCGAGAGAGACATGATTGTTCAAACCTATGTCACTTAATTGATTGATGAGTTTATTTTTATTTTTTCCTTCCACTTCTGCTGTTAGGCGTCGCACAGTTGTCCGTCAGCAGCAAGGCGAGTGACCTGGAGGAGATGTATCGCGCGGGCTCTGAGAGTGTCTGCCACTGAATCGCTCCAACGTCTTCTTGGTCTGCCTCTCGTTCTCCAGCCAGAATACCTGAAGGTGCATGCTCGTAGGGCTGATTGATAAGAGTAAGGTGTCCGAACAATTTGATCCGCTGTCAGTCGATGTGTTGTATGATTGGTATTTTGCTCCTACCATACCTATTATTGCCTCGTTTCTGATATTCTCTAGCCTGGTCTTGTCCACTCTGCTTTCCTCAGGCATTTCATCTCAAAAGTGATCAGTTTCCTCTCAAGGGCTTAGGGTTAGGAGCCATATCTGGCATTGGGTATGTCAGCGTTGGTAGGAAAATGGCGTCAATGAGATTTGCCTTGGTGCTCATGGTAATGCTAGGATGTTTTAGAAGAAGAGCAAGGTGGTAAACGACTGCGTTGGCTTTCTGACATCTGGTCTCGATGTCTCTGTCTAGTTTGCCGTTTTCAGTCAATATGCTGCCCAGATATTTGGATCCACTGACTGATTATCAGATATTAAATATTCACGCTTACAATTTTTTCTTCATGTTCCAGTAACGAAAGTTGTCTCTGGTCCGTTGCTTTTATTTCGGTGAAATTATTAAAACCATATAAAGACCATTTAGTCTTACTAAATATTTTTTTATTAGTTATTTAATTACCAATTTCTATTAGTGATGTATTTCATAACGACACAACTACAGATATAATAAATGAAATAGTCAGTTTAATGGTAATAGTAATGTTACCTGACATCTGTCTTCAGTGAGTGCTGGATAATCTCAAAGATGAAGAAGAAATTTGAAGAAAATGTGGTTCTACAGAAGGATTCTGAGGATACCATGGTCCGAATATGTGAGAAACGACAAAGTTTTAGAGAAAATGTAAAAAAAAAAGGAAACTTATACCTAACAGCACAAGTAGAAGGAAAAACTAAAACTAAAATAATCAGCAGGAAGAGATAATTGTGGTTTCTTAGTCACATAATGAGGAAAGAGGGCTTGGAAAATTTGATACTCACATGGCCAATAGAGGTTAAGAAGGTGTTGAAACTTGACTAATACATGGAATAATAATGCAACACAAAATGTACTTAGAACAAAATGTATTGAAACAAGAAAGTGTACACAATATTTACATATAGTCTTTTGTATATTCCTGGGAAGACCGTTCCTGGAGAATGTGTTGACTGAATCGCAGTCGGGCAGAGTCTCTGGTTGAATCTCTTGATTCGTTTCCCTCTCTTCCCGGTACCAACCATATTTATATGGTCGGTACTCCACTATGCAAATTAGGTGGATCCTACCACAACAGAAGGAGAGAGGAAGGCAACGCATGACATACTTAGTGGGCTTGAGTAAATGAATGGCAGACCTGGGTTTAGGAGAAATAACAAAAAGACAAAATTTATTAAGAACTACTACGAACTGGAAATAGTGGAGAGTCATGATCGCCATTGTCCTGAAGAGACACGGCACATAGTAGAAGAAGAATGAGTTTGAGTAAATGGATGCTGGAACAGGGTTTAGGAGAAATAACCAAAAGCCAAAATTTATTAAGAGTTAGAAGGGACAGGAAGATGTGGAGGACCATAATGACAACTTATAAGAAGAAGAATATTAGCTATTTCTTTATAACAAAACATTTGACATTCATTGACAGAGCAGCCAGTGCTACGGTCTGTTGAAATTTAGGAAATCTTTATTAAAAGATATTTTCAAAGAAAATAGGATTTTCATGTATAGTTAACGCAATTTCCAATATTAATGGGGGTTTCCTACCTAACCATTTGTTTGAAGTAGTGTGGAACTAGAACATTGATTAAGCGATTATTTTCTCTTCAAGTAACACTTGCTATTCTTTTTAGTTGTTGCTGCTGTTGAAAGTCCTTAAGTGATGTGGTTTCTGTTATTTTCTAGAGTCCTAGTTTTGGTGTGGTCATTGGTTTCTCACTTTGGAATGATTCCTGTCTGTTTCCTTTTCGGTTGACATGCAAATCCCATTTTTCATCACCTGTTATAACATAATGCAGAAATTAATGTTTAAAATTCCTGGTTAAAAGACTGCTGCAGAGAGTGAACTATTGTGTTTTCTTCTTAATCAAAATCTCATTCTCTTTATAAGTTTTCGCCAATTCGCTTGAAATGTTCGAGAGACTATTGAAAATGAAACTTTAAGCGCATGTGTAAATTCCATGGTGATTAGATGCGGATTTAATGCAATGCCCTCTTTTAAAATTTGTTCATTTAGCGTTAGACGTCTTCCCGATGGAAGGGGAGTCACAATTACCATTCTACGAACTTTTAAATCACAGCTATCATGGAGGATCTTTCGCTGGATCCGTATACATTGCATTAAATGTGCGAGTATTCGTACTACTCGTTCTGGGCCAACGGCCATCCATCTTAACGATGGGTTAAATAGCTTCACCAACACGCAATTGGCCAAGCGTGGAGAGTACGGTTATAGCACAGAAGGCATAGTCAACAAACTAGGTGTTCCTCTAATCGGAGAGAGAAAACCCCGGATTTGGTTTTTGATTTGGATTTGGGCTACCGATTGGTAATTAATAGAGTACTGAATGGTAAAGCTCTGACATATACTATAGACCAGGAGTTCGTAACCGCTTGGAAGATTTGATACTCACATGACCAATAGAGGTTAAGAAGGTGTTGAATCTTGACTAATACATGGAATAATAATGCAACACAAAATGTACTTAGAACAAAATGTATTGAAACAAGAAAGTGTACACAATATTTACATATAGTCTTTTGTATATTCCTGGGAAGACCGTTCCTGGAGAATGTGTTGACTGTCGCAGTCGGGCAGAGTCTCTGGTTGAATCTCTTGATTCGCTCCCCTCTCTTCCCGGTACCAACCATATTTATATGGTCGGTACTCCACTATGAAAATTAGGTGGATCCTACCACAACAGAAGGAGAGAGGAAGGCAACGCATGACATACTTAGTGGGCTTGAGTAAATGAATGGCAGACCTGGGTTTAGGAGAAATAACAAAAAGACAAAATTTATTAAGAATTACTACGAACTGGAAATAGTGGAGAGTCATGATCGCCATTGTCCTGAAGAGACATGGCACATAGTAGAAGAAGAATGAGTTTGAGTAAATGGATGCTGGAACAGGGTTTAGGAGAAATAACAAAAAGACAAAATTTATTAAGAGTTAGAAGAGACAGGAAGATGTGGAGGACCATAATGACAACTTATAAGAAAAAGAATGGTAAAGCTCTGACATATACTATAGACCAGGAGTTCGTAACCGTTTTTACGTTATCGCCTACTTACATGGAATAATTTTCCATCGTCTGTCTGTATAGTAAATATACAAAAGTATAGGAAAAGTGTTTGGTAAAAGTTTGTTACTGGTTCATAAGCTCACTTTATGATGTGTTAAAAAATTAAAAAAAAAGAATGTAACAAATAATGATGACTTATTCAGCGACTGCTGCTGCTATCATATTAAAGAACAATTGAAAGCAAATTTGACCATTGAAAACTATATCCATATAATTTACTTTTACGGTAAAGGTTAGTTTTATGATTAAGTTTGGCGTTGCAAATGTCATAATTATGAAATTAAAAAGAATATATACTACTAGCAACTAATAAAAATTTAGTGAATATTTTTATTGTTCTTTAATTTCCCTTATCTCATTTATATCCGAAAAAATATTATTTTGTCTAAAGAACTATCTGAATATTAATGACCATTCTTAGAACTATTGAAAATACCAAAATAGTCGTTGTTTATTTATATCCTACTTAGAAATGTGACGCAGTTATTTCCATTTAGCCTTCAGATTTTCTTCTATAGGTTCTTCGCATAACTCCTTTCAATATTTTCTCAGGTAGCATATGTTGAAATACCTTTTTAATATTCAAAATCATTTATCGGCAACCACCATTTCCTGTTCACTTATTCATCGCCCACCCAACAGTTGAAATATGACCACCTAACAATTGAAATCCCCCACCCAACAGTTGAAATCACGCACCGAACAGTTGAAATCGGCAACCCAAGAGATGAAATCGCCCAGCCAACAGTTGAAATCGCACACCCAACAGTTAAAATCGCCCACCTAATAGTTGAAATCGCACACCCAACAGTCGAAATCGCCCACCTAATAGTTGAAATTGCACACCCAACAGTTGAAATCGG
This sequence comes from Acanthosepion esculentum, assembly GCA_964036315.1. Classification (NCBI taxonomy): domain Eukaryota; kingdom Metazoa; phylum Mollusca; class Cephalopoda; order Sepiida; family Sepiidae; genus Acanthosepion; species Acanthosepion esculentum. The sequence goes on along the minus strand of OZ038506.1, from coordinate 87,593,552 downwards.
CCAATTAATAGTTGAAATCGCCCACCCAACAGTTGAAATCGCCCACCTAATAATTTAAATCGCCCATCCAACAGTTGAAATCGCCCACCCAACAGTTGAAATCGCCCATCCAATAGTTGAAATCGCCCAACCAACAGTTGAAATCGCCCACCTAACAGTTGAAATCGCCCACCCAACAGTTGAAATCACGCACCTAACAGTTGAAATCGCCCACCCAACAGTTGAAATCACCCACCTAACAGTTGAAATCGCCCACCTAACAGTTGAAATCGCCCACCTAACAGTTGAAATCGCCCACCGAACAGTTGAAATCACCCAGCCAACAGTTGAAATCGCCCAGCCAACAGTTGAAATCGCCCACCCAACAGTTGAAATCACCCGCCGGTGGGCGATATCGCCCATTGTGGGCAACACTGCTATAGAGAACTCACTGTTACAAACAAGATATGATGAACTAATTCTCCATATATACTAAGTCCTAAAATAACTATATTATAATAATTAGTGATATGCTTTCTAACCTGAAATAGAAATTGTATACAATAATACATAACACGCAATCCACTCTAAAACTGAAAACAGAATCTTATTTTAGAATATTCAGAATTTCATTAAATATTTGGAAATCTCTACCAGAATATTAATATGGTTATGTCCGCCTTTTTACATCGAAGAAGTACATATTTCTGTCTTTTACATCCAATAAATATTTAATTTTGTCTTCCACATCCAGCAAATATATACTTTTGTCGTCTACATCCAATAAATATATGTCTTCTAGATCCAATATATGCATTATTTTGTGTTCTATATCCAAACGATAAATAAGTTAACAAATATTAATACCTTCGGAAAGTAAAAAAAAAAAAATGATTACAAAGTAAATGTAAATTTACTTAAATATTATTTATCAAAAATTTAATCAAGTCCATTTTCGGCGAGAAGCTTATCTTTCAACTTCAGATTTTAAAAAAAATTCTGATTTCTTCCCCGCCATTTTGAAAGTCTTTCTTTCTTAATGTTCTGCAACCGATGAAATATTCTAGTAATAGAACCAAATGAATATCAATAATTGCCAAATCATATAAATGTGCAGTTTGAGGATAAACATTCTGAAGGAACGATCTTATTTTTTTTCTGGGGTTTGTTTCGTGGAGTTTCCTTTTCACGTGTCTGACACTGAGAATACCCCTTTTCTGTTTTGCTAAAGCACGACACTTAACCTAATGCTTCGCTTAACCTATCATGTTGTTGGCAATAAACATCTGCGATGATGGTCCTTCCATGTTCCGTTAGCTCGTAATGGATGACATTTTTCACCAGGTACGAAACAATGATTTTCGAAGTCCTAGTTTTGGTGTTAGAAATGGTTTCTCTTTCGGTGATAATCACTTTTTCATTTTATGTTAACATACAATCCAATCTGCATCCTCTCTAACACTCCCATTCAGTAAGGAAATACCGGATTTACTGATTAAGAGGCTGCTGCAAATAGTTGAACGCTGAGTACAATTCACAAACGCTATCTCTTGAGGAGCGCAAATTCCAAATGGCAATTTTTTTTTTCAATTCCCTTGAAATTTTCATGTACAGATGAACATAATCCTCAACTTTTGCGACAAATCCCTGGTGTTTTGAAGCGGGGAGAATTCATTATAGTCTTATAGAAGTTATTCATTTAAAGTGAGGAGACTTCATTATTTAAAGTGGGTCATCTTTCAGGACGGATATGTAACAGCGGACATTTTGAAATCTGTTAAACTACGGCTTTTATGCATGAGTCATCTATATACAATGTGTTTAAATGCCTCTACCGCAGTATTTCTCTTCTGAAATTCATACCATAATTATAATGAATATTTCTAAGGTTATAATACACCACACTATTGAATACACAACAAAAAACCCTCTTGAATAGAAGAGATGATAATCTATGTCGAAACACTTTTTTACCATTCGATCTGGTACAGCATTGTTTGGCTAATAGTTTATTTATAGAAAATACGTAATTACTTTCCGAACGCCCAAGCAAACTTTAAAAGTTGCCAAATAAAGCAATATTTTATTTCATTTTACTTTTAAATTTGCTCTAATTTGTGCAGAAATTTCTGTTTGTCTTTTTGTTTTGTTTTTTTTCAAAAACAAACTGATTTTATTTTTCACTGAATCTTTTCATAAGACCAAGTTGTGTGTTATTTTTTATTAAAAAATAATATATTCACGAAAGCAGTTATGTGTCAAAAAGAAAAGAAAACACCTTTTAATAAATAAGCACTTGTCGACGAAGTAATTAACATGTTGACCCCCTAGAATCTAAACACTGTAGGGCCATGAAGGGCTACTATTATTTTATTTTGTAAAATATTTTTCAAAATAATATTTTAGGTATGACTGAAAGCTTTGTTATTGTTCATTCTTTTTATGTTTTTATAAAAGGCCGCTACATTTTTTTCCTACCCACAGACGCCATGAGACCAACTTTGGGTGACAGTTCGAATTTTCCAACTTATATATATATATAGTTAAATCATACATTTTAGATGCATCAAGGGTGGTCTTCAGTGATGCACTGTTCTCATCGCCGATTTCGGGTTTCGCATTATATCGGCTCCAACAGCAACCCCGACCTGATTCTAGGTGAATCAGGCCGCCTCCTTGAAAGCGTCGTGCTATGCACCGCCACACTGCAAAAAACATTAAACACAAAAAAAACTAGCAAGGCCGGACTTCGACCGTTCTTATCGACATAAGTCAGTCAGCGTCAGCCAATGAAAACAGGGCTTTTCACACTCCTCTTCTATATAATGGTGTCTTATTACTACATCCGGTTTTCCATTTCCGGAATCCATACCGAGGTGAGCTGGTATCTTTATTTCATTGGTTAAGTCCATGTTTTACCTTTTAAATACTAATCCCATATCAATACCTAATCTTTAACTAAACCTACCCTCATATCCAACTCAAAACTTATCTATACTAGCACTTTCTCAGAAGAAATTCGCTATTCTAACCAATAAATAAAAATTTAAAAAAATATTAAAAAAAAACCTGTATACACGTTTTGTCATTTACCGACTAAAATAATTCGATGGCCTACTAATTATAAATAAATAACTAAATAATTATGCTATCTACTCAGGTAAGTAACCTATGCTCATATTTACAATCTGATACATATTTCTCAAAATAAATCTACTCAGTTAGTGCCAGCATCAAATCCCTAAATTTCCAGATTATTATCACTACAAAACTATATTTCTCCCCCATTCCATTCCTAATAAAACTGCAGTTAGGCTTACATAATGAAATAAAACCGCGAGTAAGCGCTCAAAAAAAAAAAAAATAATGGCAATCAGAAACCGAAGAGCCAAGTAAAAAATTAAAAAAAACAAAACAAAAAACTCCTATCCATCCCTCCCCACATATAACAATGCTTCTCAACACCTATCCATAACAGTTCGACTACACTAACTTAATATATTGTCTTAATATTCCCTTATAACGTATAACGCGTCTCCTGTAACAATGAAAATCAAGTACTTTCCATTTCTTTCTTAGATCATCTGGTAAGGTAAAAACTACGGGTAGCTATCCATTAGTGATTTTTTTCTGTTTGCGTTTAAATGCAACGACTGACAGTTATGCTTTAGCGTTCATTCGAACCTGAAAATACATTGAAGAAAGTAACTAATAATAACAAAACAAAAGTCATTGAAACAAAGCAAGTTCAGTCGACCAATGATGACAATTCCAGAACAACGTAACTATAAACAATTTTTTCTATCCTCTGCCAGCCGCTATGATGAAGAAAACATTACCTCGAACCATTGCCAGTGAGACACGCTGCAAGAGCCACTCCGTTTCGCGAGGCTCGTTCCTTAATCGAGACGCAATCGCGCCAATCCCCCGAAGGAACGCCATCGAACGAGGGCCAATAACCCCTGAAGTCTTCACTGCCACAGGAGTAAAAAAAAATCTATCAGCAAAGAGAAGAATATTTAGCTATTTTTCTTTATCTCAGCGTCTCGGGCGACGAACCCCGGCTCGTCCGCGGACCTGATCAAATTACCGGCCGAAATTGTATCCGCACAGGTCGCATCCCAAATCAACGACTTACCCATTTTAAAATGGAAGATGGTAATCCCAACCGGCCGCTTTCCATCACCACGGTCGAGGTCTACTGATTCTATTCAGTGTAGGCTTCAATTTTTTAATGAATATTGCTTCAAGGATCTGTAGTTTTTTAAATTTGTTATTTTCTTGGTGTAGGATAGATGTTTTCAATCAGTATTTTTCTCTATTGTGAATGTGGACAGAAATGTTTGTGTAAGTGTCTCGCAATGAACGAATGGTCAGACATGTGTTGAGTAAGACGTCTTGAAAGTGTATTTGTCGTATATCCAACATATATATTGTTTTTCTGTCGGAGATACATTCTCCTAAGGGACATTTGGATTAATATATAATGTTGATTTTACGTAATACATCACTTAGTGAGAAGGAGTTATTGTGAATAATTAAATTGGTTGTATTTTGTATAATATATGATTAATTTCATTCTTTATTGGTATATAACGAATGAGGTTTTCATGATTTTCTCTTCCTGTTTGTAGTTTGCATGCATACATACATACATACATACATACATACATACATATATATATATATATTTATATATATATATATATATATTTATATATATATATATATATATTTATATATATTTATATATATATATATATATATTTATATATATTTATATATATATTTATATATATATATATATATTTATATATATATATATATATATTTACATATATATATATATATATATATATATATATATAGTCTTAAAGTGTGCTATATTTATGGGATAAAGTGCTCAATATCATAGATAGAGCGTGTGTAAATATAAAAGTGATCATAGAAGTCAACACTTAGAGGCGACAGTCTGTTTTATGCTAGATGCAATCGTCAGGCAATTTCATCTAGCATGAAACAGACTGTCGCCTCTAAGTGTAGACTTCTATGTTCACTTTTATATATATATATATATATATATATATATATATATATATATATATATGATATATATATATATGATATATATATATATATATATATATAATATTTACATACCCTCTATCTCTGATATTGAGGACTTTATCCCATGAATATAGCACACTTTAAAACTATATTTCTGTATATATATATATATATATATATATATATATATATATATATATATATATATATATATATATATATAAGTGGACATTAAAGTCAACACCCAGAGCCCACTTCACGCTAAACTTTTTAAAGTTATCCTCAGTACACACCATGTATATTTTGTTTACTTCATTTATATCGATATATTGCTGCTTCAGTTTTGCAAACTCCATCTAATGGACACCTGTTTTATTTCAATAATTTATGCAAATGCACGTGCAGCAAAACATTGTTAAGAGTTGGTACTAACATAAGTCATCTTTTAATCTAGAAAGCCTAAGAAATTCTACTAATCTAGTCAACTATGTGTGGAAATTAAAGGAGAAAATAAGATCCGATTTCAAACTGGAAAATTTTTTAAAGAGCAAAACTTTACAACAATCATAGCAACACCTGAAAACTTTGTCAGCAAGAAAAATTAACTATACTAATAATTTTAGATCAAAAATCACTTTTGCATCAGAGATCAGAAATTATGAACCGTTGTACATATACTAAACAGTTCCTTTTGAGTTCGTATGAAGCGGGATGAAAAACAAAGTATTTATATTTCATTTTTTCCCCCAGCGACGCATTTCCAATATATTTCACTTTACATCCTCCTCCTCCTTCTGCACCCTTTCTACCTCACCTTATTCATTTATTTTAAAAATATAATGTTCATAATTATTTATTATTATTTTAAAAATATATAGCGTTGGGAAAACAAGTGATTGAAATCGATTGAAGATACCAAAAGGTTGAAACCAAGGTAGAGGAATCGGCTGATTTTCTATACTTAAAAGCTTTACATGTTAAATTTTCATATTTTTATATGTGCATTGAGCTCTCTTTTTTTAATAATACTGTTTCCTGGTTTAATTCAACTCTGACCATTAACTTTTATTATATTCACAACTTTAACAACAAACATAGAATTAATATATAACCCCACAAATCAGGACCTACCCATATTTATCACCCACACAAGACATATGATTGCGGAGGTGTTGAGGCCTTACACTTATACACACGCCCATACTAATATACACACTTACACACATCATACTCACTCACTTCCTAAGAACCAAATAATATACAGAGACACATCCCATTTCCAGGAACCAAAAACAACTGTCAAAATGACCAAGGGGATTCAAAGCAGCATGGATCCACCCAGCTCTTATCTCAAATAACAACTTAAAATAGATTGTTTGACCAACACAAGGTCTGATCAAAATTCATGTTAAAAAAATAAAAATTCAAATGAAAACTACAGACAAAAGTTCATTCTCTGCGTCAAGACATTCATATCTGTAGTTCATTGCTACCAGTAAGCAGAAATATTTTTTTTCCTGATGATGGCCATGTTAGCCGAAACTAGTCGAGGAATCTAACTGAAATAATGAAAACGAAAGAATATTAATATACAACCCAGTGTGAAGATTTTAATTTTTTAATATTTTTATTGTTCAATATATATATATATATATATATATATATATATATATATATATATATATATATATGGCATGGAGAGGGTTGGTGTCCGTCAGGCTATGTTGTCCAAGAAACATCACTTCTAGTGCGGTTGAAGTGCATATGGTGCCCCTACAATTCATGTATGTACACACACACGCGCATATATATATATATATATATATATATATATATATGACTATAAATTTCTATGTCTATTTGTCTATTTATGAGGGTGTATAGGGGGGCGCGAGGTAGTCAAATTTAACATTTCTTTATTAGCACTTGATATTGACGTCGAATAATGGTTTATGCAAAATGTCATTTTTGTCAAAAAAAGAAAATGAAAAGTATGTCTACTGCAATATGAACCTTGACATATTTCTCATTTCAAGATTAGCAAAACTAAAACTCCTCGTTTCTCTATATCCAAATTTCATGTGACATTTCAGAAGAACAATAGAAATCAAAGAAATACTTTGAAGCAAGTCTGGTGACCTTCCAATAGTTCCTTTTGCAATTAATTTGGCTACGCAACGTCTGCTAATACGGTTTGCTTTGGTTTGTTTGTTTAACGGCATATGAACAGCTTTTGGGTCATTTAAGACCGAAATTTTAGTTTTTTGTGACCTTTGGTAATTTGATTTTGTTTTTTTTAAATGTATTGCTAGTAAATTTTTTCCCATCAATGTATTGTGGGTAATTCTTTTAATATTTTACTATGAAAGTCTATTACTGTTAAATTTTTCTAATTTATTTTTCTATTTTCAGTTAGGAAGTACCCTATTTGCCTCTAACTGGGACCATAATAAGTGGTACCACCCTCCTTATACTTCCCAATCCATGGCCGTCTCCCGGATGTAGTATATCGACATACACTCCACATTGTATATATATATATATATATATATATATATATATATATATATATATATATATATATATATATATATATTTATATATATATCAAGCACACGACGTCAGTTATTAATCAATGGAGGCAGCTTGTGACCTTTATGTAGTAAATCTACAATACATAAAATATGTTATCCAGAATAATCAGAGTAACCTTCATAATTTTGTTGGATTAGGTGCATATTGTGGTAGAGAAGGAAATGTAGATATTTTATACAGGTTAGGTAGTGGCTGTTATGGCTATCTGGACGGCACATCCCCTTCATATACACATAGACATATATATATATATATATATATATATATATATATATATATATATATATATATATATATATATATATATTATTAGGAGGATTTGCTAATTATATTTAAGTAATTCATTTTATACAGGTTAGGTAGTGGCTGTTATGGCTATCTGGACAGCACATCCCTTATATATACACACAGATATATATATATATATATATATATATATATATATATATATATATATATATATATATATATATAAATTATTAGGAGGATTTGCTAATTATATTTAAGTAATTCATTTTATACAGGTTAGGTAGTGGCTGTTATGGCTATCTGGACAGCATATCCCTTATATATACACACAGATCTATATATATATATATATATTACAGAAATTATTAGGAGGATTTGCTAATTATATTTAAGTAATTTATCGAGTCTGGAACCTCAACAGAATGCAGAAAGCACTGGACGGCCGTTTCGTCCTATATTTGGGACTCATCAGCAGTATGTATCCAATTGAAACCCTGACAGTTAGGTTGTCAAGCAAACATCATACCAACTGTTCCAACGGGCCTCGGTGACGAAGAGGTAGCAAATTAGACTGAATATAGCGCCGCTCACTCACATATTCCGTGGTGAAACTCTACTGAGATTCTCTCTAACCATAGGACTGTTCCCCCTGGAGCCAAGACTACTATCATCAAGCCGCTCACTCTAGTGCATTAGAAGCCGGATCAAGCAATGATATACACATGATAGAAATTAATATATATATATATATATATATATATATATATATATATATATATATATAGAGAGAGAGAGAGAGAGAGAGAGAGAGAGAGAGAGAGAGAGATATTTGTTTATTTTGCTTTTTATCAGCCGTTTGCTCTTTATTTTAAGCCAGGCCATGTTGATAGATTGTAAGACATTTGTTTATAGATAATAATGATTTAATGATACAAGTTTTACTAATTAACCCATATATGAGGGAGAACTGATGGATGCATACATTTTCCAAGGGGGGATTTGCATGCAAGGGAATATTAGGAAGGCGACCGGATTCTGAGTTACTATCTTAGAAATTAGTATCTTACTGGAATTCTGCTAGGTTTTTATAACAATATTGGACTCTACTTTGAGCAATAAGAATATATAATTACTCTCCAGGCTTACCAGAAGAAGCGTTATGAAATTGATCATTAAAGAAATTGACATGTGCATGATTAATTAAGCATAGCTAAGGATAGGAATGTCATAAAGGATTGAAATTGAATTCAATATATATATATATATATATATATATATATATATATATATATATATATATATATATATAAAACAACTGAAAAGTTGCAAATTTAAAAAAAAATTGAATGTTTTTTTGTGAAAGTATTTATTTATATTTTATATATATATATTTGATATTTCAGATCGACCCCGATCTTTCATCAGAAATAACAGTTTTCAGAAGTTTGTTTACAAATTGCGTGCGTCGAGAGACGCGGACATCACGTGGTATAGAATGCAACTGTGTTCGAATATTTCTAAACTAAATCTAACTGTAATAATATTTTAGATGTTGTTTAAAAAAAGTTTTTGTAAATATATCTGAAAAAAACATTTTGTTTAACTATTGAAATATTTATAAAGATTTAAAATACCCAAGTCTTTATTTAACCCTAGTTTATATGTATTTAATTTTAAAATCAGTATTTGTCTTTTTTTCTGCGTGTGTATGTGGAACTGAAATCAGAATCTATCAATACACATTTACAGTTTTCTAATGAGTGTCCTGGTTGATTAAAATGTTCAGCTATGGGAGAATAAGGATTGTTTTGACGTATGGTTAGTTTATGATTGTTGAATATTAATCGGGGATCATTTGTCAACTTATTCAAGATGATCTTCATTCACTCTAAACTTCTAACTTACTATCCTGGTGTAACAAGGTGCCTCACACGTTTTACGTACTGTATCCTTTTCAAGTCTTTTTTCACTGCCCTTTAGATTCTTATAGCTGAAACTCCTCTGTCACTTATGGATTGATTTGGATCTTTCTAATTGACCTCTTTAGCTCTAAGTTGAAATGATGATCCATCTTCTTGCTGTGACCTCCTGATCCAGTTTCCTCTATGGTGTTCCCTCTTTTTAAGACTTATTCACCGTTCTCGTGATGATTCTTGAATGGCTTTTGAAGAAGGAAGCCAGAGTATGAATGTTGGAACCATTACTGAAGGCCTGAATGATATTTTTCTTCTCACCATTGGTCAGTTTGGAAGATTTAGTGAGTCTGACACAAAATGATTTTAAACAGTTTTCCAGCTGAAAAACTTAAACTTTTTTTCAGGGATTCTTACAACAAATGGTGTCAAGATAGCCGAACGTCTTATCAGAAAACTCGGAAAAAAGAAACTCATTTATTTTAGTCTTTTTTAAAGATATTAAACATTTAGTGGGATGGATAATTATGCTGTTACACGATTTAGACAATGTTGCTGGTACATCAGGTAGATAGATAAATAGATAGATAGATAGATAGATAGATAGATAGATATGAACAGACAGGGATAGATAGATAGATATGAACAGACAGGGATAGATAGATAGATATGAACAGACAAGGATAGATAGATAGATAGATAGGAACAGAGATAGATAGATAGATAGATAGATAGATAGATAGATATGAATAGAGATATATAGATAGATAGATAGATAGATATGAATAGAGATAGATGGATAGATAGATAGATAGATAGATAGATAGATATGAACAGACATAGATAGATAGATAGATAGATAGATAGATAGATAGATAGATAGGAACAGACAGGGATAGATAGATAGATATGAACAGACAAGGATATATAGATAGATAGATAGATAGATAGATAGATAGGAACAGAGATAGATAGATAGGAACAGAGATAGATAGATAGATAGATAGATATGAATAGAGATAGATAGATAGATAGATAGATATGAATAGAGATAGATGTATAGATAGATAGATAGATAGATAGATAGATATGAACAGACATAGATAGATAGATAGATAGATAGATATATAGATAGATAGATATGAACAGACAGGGATAGATAGATAGATATGAACAGACAAGGATAGATAGATAGATAGATAGATAGATAGATAGGAACAGAGATAGATAGATAGGAACAGAGATAGATAGATAGATAGATAGATAGATAGATAGATAGATAGATATGAATAGAGATAGATAGATAGATAGATAGATAGATAGATATGAATAGAGATAGATGGATAGATAGATAGATATGAATAGAGATAGATGGATAGATAGATAGATAGATAGATATGAACAGACATAGATAGATAGATAGATAGATAGATATGAACAGACAGGGATAGATAGATAGATATGAACAGACAGGGATAGATAGCTAGATATGAACACACAAGGATAGATAGATAGATAGATAGATAGATAGATAGATAGGAAGAGATAGATAGATAGATAGATAGATAGATAGATAGGAACAGAGATAGATAGATAGATAGATAGATAGGAACAGAGATAGATAGATAGATAGATAGATATGAACAGACACAGATAGATAGATAGATAGATAGATAGGAAGAGATAGATAGATAGATAGATAGATATGAACTGACACAGATAGATAGATAGATAGATAGATATGAACAGACACAGATAGATAGATAGATAGATAGATAGATAGATATGAACAGACACAGATAGATAGATAGATAGATAGATAGATAGATATGAACAGACACAGATAGATAGATAGATAGATAGATAGATAGATAGATAGATAGATATGAACAGACACAGATAGATAGATAGATAGATAGATAGATAGATATGAACAGACACAGATAGATAGATAGATAGATAGATAGATAGATAGATAGATAGATAGATAGATATGAACAGACACAGATAGATAGATAGATAGATAGATAGATAGATATGAACAGACACAGATAGATAGATAGATAGATAGATAGATAGATATGAACAGACACAGATAGATAGATAGATAGATAGATAGATAGATATGAACAGACACAGATAGATAGATAGATAGATAGATAGATATATAGATAGATAGATAGATATGAACAGACACAGATAGATAGATAGATAGATAGATAGATAGATAGATAGATATATAGATAGATAGATAGATATGAACAGACACAGATAGATAGATAGATAGATAGATAGATAGATATGAACAGACACAGATAGATAGATAGATAGATAGATAGATATGAACAGACACAGATAGATAGATAGATAGATAGATAGATAGATATGAACAGACACAGATAGATAGATAGATAGATAGATAGATAGATATATAGATAGATAGATAGATATGAACAGACACAGATAGATAGATAGATAGATAGATAGATAGATAGATAGATAGATAGATAGATAGATAGATAGATATATAGATAGATAGATAGATATGAACAGACACAGATAGATAGATAGATAGAAGTGAGGATTGATGTCAACAGTGACTGTTTCATGTTTCAACGCTATATTTGGGCCTTGGAGTTTGAGTTCAAGCATGAAATATATTGCCGCCGCTCATTGGTGGAGTTGCTCAAAGTCAGCCAATGAGTTCCTGCTCTGGTTACACAGCCAGACACCAAAACTGACATCAAATGTCCGACTGTTGAAGCCAATCAAGATGCTGAATCCAGGACATTATGGGAGTGAGCCAAACCAATCCGGCTAATCTGGGAAGCACAAGCAACCAATATTTTCTCCAGAGTCCAAAGGGAAAACGAGATATTGTGATTGAAGAAATCAGGAATGGAGTGATATTGATCAGATGAAATTATTATGGAATACGCTGATATTAATGGAAACATTGGTAATATCATGCCTCCTACCAAATGCGACCAATCTCAAACTGTGGTGGTACACTGGCACTGATGTATGCAGATTGTGTCATAAATAACCGAGACCGTTCACGTCACGTGCTCTCTACTTGCCCACAATCAATACAAATGTACACGTGACATCATAATAAAGTGCTGGAAGTGGTCATGGACTTAGTCCGTACACAGCGTGGTGCAGACAACAAACAGCCTGTAACGGTCAGTGGATATAAGATCCGTTTTCACAAGGAAGGTGAACTGCCTGTACGAAAGACCCAAATGACTCCCAAAGATAACGTTAAAGAGTGGAGCCCCTGATTGGCTGGTGTTAGTTGATCTCAAGAGACTAACACGTCTACAAAAGCAAAACAAAAAAAAACAAAAAACAAAAAAATAAACCAATATTCTGTTAGGTGGCAAAAGCTGCTGGCTGGTGGCACCAACGGTGGCAATACCACCTTAGCCACCGAAACTGTATTGTCTCCCCTGATTGGTGGCTGGGGAGGGCAGGGTATCGCATGTGCTTTTACACGTTGTATATATATAAAAAAAAAGATAGAAAAATAATGCAAGACAATGCTGACAAAATCATGACTCGAGAATTTTCCGAAAATCGCCATTTTGGTTGATTCATTCATTTTTACGGTTTATCAACCTGAATCCACCCTGCGAACCAGGGAGATTATGGGGGGGGGGGCACCCAAAACTATCGTGCTGGCCTGAAAAGCACAAGCAACCAGTCTTTCTCCAAACAGACTCCAAAGGGAAAACGAGACATGGTGATTGAAGAAATCAGGAATTTCCAGGAAGAGCAGCGACAGATCCTGCTGGTTCTCAATGCAAACAATATGCTTGAACTATATGCAGTGATATTGATCTAACGAACCTATCGCGGAATACTCTGACTGTAAATGCAGCCATTGGCGATATCATTCCTCCTGCGATCTACCTATGATCGCCTACCAAATGCGACCAACCTTAAGCTGTGTGGGTACACTGACACCGACGTATGCAGATTATGTCAAAGTGATCGAGACACTTCACGCCACATGCTCTCTACATACACACAGACGTACACGTGGCACCATAACAAAATGCTGGAAGTGGTCATGGACTTAGTCAATACAGAGTGTGAAGCAGCTAACAAATAACCTGTAATGGCTAAGGATCCTAAGATCCGTTTCCACAAGGAAGGTGAACGACCTGTGCAGAAGACACAAATACCCACTAACATGAATGTTACTGAATGGACCCTGTGAGTGGAGTGTTTGAGTTGATCTTAGAATACCTTTGCAATTTCCAGTACACCTCTTTCAGATAGACGCACGCCCGTACATTTTAGCGTGGTCTAATTAAGAAAAGTGTGTCCTCCTAGTAGAGTTAACGGTTCAATGTGGGGAGAAAAGGGAGGGGGCACACGAGTGAAAGAAAAACAGCTACGAATCGCTCCGATCCGTCTGTGTGGAAAAGCGATGGACAAGTCATGTGCTACTTATTGGGGTCGGGTGTCGTGGATTCCTTGGACGGTCAATCGTCTCCATCTTTTCGAAGGTGGGCATCACTGACCGGTGCCTGAAGCTTGCTTAACATCGTCTCCAGACTACAGCTCAACAGCTCAACAGGTATCGAGATGGATCTGATCAAGATCCAAAATAAATAAAGGTAAATAAAACTATGCTAGCAAAACAATGCTTCTTCCGACGTGAAACGCATCTTTTTACTTTCAATTCTCCGTCATCAATAACGGTCGCTACGGGCGCATTGTACATTGGCTAACGATCAAAAGCAAACGCTTTTAACACAACGTTGAAAATCTGACTTGCAGTTTTAAAAAAAAATCACAGAGACTAACACCTCTATACAAAATAACAATAACCTGCCCGGTGGCAAAACCTGGTGGGTGTGCCAGGAGTGGCAGTACCGACTTAGGGACAGTGTTACCTCTCCTTATTGCGACTGATGAGGGCAGAGTATTGCACATGCCTTCACACGTTGTATGTAGAAAAGTTTACATACGCTATGCATTAGACCGTATTAATTACATTTACCGGACTGAATGTTCGAGAAAATATGCTTCTTTGCGGCTTCTTTGTAGTTTAATGGTTAACAGCACGCCAGATCAAATAACGGTTCTCCATAGGGTGTACAGGTTCGATTCCTTTCGGAGAAGCGCATTTTTTCTACGGAATTTATCGAAAATTCATGCCAGTAATTATAATTAATAATGCTTAATAAAAAAAACTGAGCATTTACTTAAATAAATTATATCTATACAACTGACGTATAAATATATATATATATATATATATATATATATATATATATATATATATATATATATATATATATATATAAGGAAGAGTTTATAGTGGTTCCAACGAGAGAAAAGTGAGTATATTAAAAAGAAGAGAGGTACCGCAAACGTTTTTGGGTGTAATGTGGATTTTGTTTTAAAAATATGCACACGCATATATACACGCATGCTGACAGAAACACACGAAAATGGAAATAGATCTAAGAACACTCAGGGGTCATTAAAACATTAAAAGATAAGATAACGACAACTAATTCATCATTTCTCAAACCAACCTTAATTGTTTTATGACCCTTCGCGCAGAACTCTTCACTGCCATTTCGAGAAAGACATTCGGATTACTAACACAAAAATAGAGAATGTCTCGTATCGAGAATATTTAACATTGAAAAACATAAAGAAAAAAAATTATTATTTTTAATAATATGTGGAAATCTCCACCCTTTACTTGAAGACGGTCGCGAGACCAGAAACACGTGTAGTAAAATTATGAAAAACAAAAATCCACATTACAACCAAAAACGTTTGCGGTACCTCTCTTCTTTTTAATATATATATATATATATATATATATATATATATATATATATATATATATAACGTAACTCATTCAAACGAAAAACAAATACTGAAGCTAGTTATATGGCGAGAATCACTCTCACAAACAATATTTACTAATAAAATACAATCAACTTCGAATCCGTTAATGAATGGTGTGATCCTTGTTCATAAATTCCGGGTTTATCAGGTCTTATTTTTTATACGAGCCGGGCTTTCAGTCGTTCCGAACGACCATCCTCAGGTAGACATTTCAGTGTGTTTTTGTTAAATTCCGATGAGTAATGCGACATCGAAAGATAGTGCGGTCCGAAATAGTGTTTTTTTAGCAATGAGATATTGTTAAATGTTAGAATAATTTTGGAGCGTGCAAACGCAACGCTGTGGTTGAATTTGAAATTTGAATTTATGAACAAGGATCACACCATTCATTAACAGATTCGAAGTTGATTGTATTTTATTAGTAAATATTGTTTGTGAGAGTGATTCTCGCCGTATAATTAGCTTCAGTATTTGTTTTTCGTTTGAATGATTTACGTTACATAAATTGATTACGCACTACAAAATTGACATATATATATATGTATATATTATAAAAATAAAGGGTGTTTCATTATGACGTTTTATATATAAAGGTGTTCTATTAAGACAAATCAAAGTCAACAGTAAATAAATCAGTATTATTGGTGAAAATTTATTTATTTCTCTATTGGATCATGTTATTTAAGTCATGGCAATTATGCGTGGAAAAATAATATCCGCCAAATCTGAAAACAACAGAAAGAATCCTTAGACGCTTAAACTTAATTCACATTTAAAATCGATCCAAGTTATTGGAACACCCTTTATATACTATATATATAGTTATTTCAAAAGTTTGAAGCTGTCGTTATGAATGATAGTATCATTATTTTAGTCTTTATTCTACATTTACATTGCATATGAATGAAGAGTTAAAATCAACATTATTCGGCTAGAATAAAATATGCAGATATTTCTATATTTCTAAATATTTACTGTAGCTTGTATGTAAGTCTACGATTTATCAAACATTATTTTTTTTATTTAAACATTTCCTTGTAACAAATGCGATAAAGCTATTCAGACACCAGGTGCTACTGAAATGAAACTTAAATGAGAAAACTTTACTGGGGAGAACAAACAAGAAGATGACTGTTGACGCTGCATTTAAATTCTGAAGACACGAAACAAATAATCCAGATGAGAGTTCCACAAGGGATACGTACGAGAGAAGAGATTATTAGAATAGAACTTACGGTTCTATCTAGCAACTTCAACGCTAAGACGATGAAACTTAGCTGCCAATTTAGTCCTTGTATTAAATTCGCGATTTCCGTGTTTTGAAAAGGTAAGCTCATCAGACCAACTTCCATGAAAATATTTATAGAAACGGCAAAAGTCAGTGACTAAAGCCGAGATGCCAGGTCGGGACCGATAATATTGGAGATTTTTTTCTCTGGATTTTGTCAAGAAACTCTAGATATACATCAGAAACACCAGACAATAATACACTTAAAATTTCCAAGATAGATTCTGGTGAGAATAATGACCCACAACGAAACAGAGAAACATATTACCAACGAAACGTACATAGCATTTGATTCAAAATAAACGTTCCACTTTTTGTCAGTGGAAAATGTTAGACCGAGAAGGCGCAATCAGTTACTCTCCTATGGGTTAGCATCAGCCATAGTGATGGAAAGAAAAAAATATATATCTATCCTATTAAACGATTAAAAGAGGACTGTTTTCATCATCATCATCATCATCTTCTTCTTCTTCTTCTACTTATTATTATTATTATTATTAATCTTCTTCTTCCTCTTTTCCTTCTTCTTCTCCTCTTCCTTCTCCTCCACCTATTATTTTCCTCGTCTTCCATTTCTTTTTTTTCTCCTTCTCCACTCATTCTTCTTATTCTTCTTATTATTATTCGTCTACTTTTTCCACTACTTTTTCTTGCTCTTGCTTTTCTTCTTCCTCCTCTTCTTTTTCTTATTACTTTTAATTCTTCCTCTTCTTATTCTTCATCCTCTTCTTCTTATTAATACGTTCCTTCTCCTTCTTCTTCTTCTTCTTCTTGTTATTATTATTATTATTATT
This sequence comes from Acanthosepion esculentum, assembly GCA_964036315.1. Lineage (NCBI taxonomy): Eukaryota > Metazoa > Mollusca > Cephalopoda > Sepiida > Sepiidae > Acanthosepion > Acanthosepion esculentum. The sequence goes on along the minus strand of OZ038506.1, from coordinate 87,575,787 downwards.
ACTCTTCATCTTCCTCTTCTTCTTCCTCTTTTTCTTCTGCGTCTTTATCTTCTTCTTATTGTAACTCTTCTTCCTCTTTCTCTTCCCCCCTTCTTTTTTTTTTCTTCTTCTTCTTCTTCTTGTTACTCATCATCGTTTTCTTCCTCTTCTTCTTACTACTAATACACTTCTTCTCCCTCTTCTTTCTCCTCTTATTCTTCATCCTCTTCTTATCAATACTTTCCTTCTTCTTCCTCTTTTTCTTCTGCGTCTTCATCTTTTATGATTGTTACTCCCACTTCTCCCCCCTTCTCTTCTTCTTCTTCTTCTTCTTCTTCTTCTTCTTCTTCTTCTTCTTCTTCTTCTTCTTCTTCTTCTTCTTCTGTGCTCAGTTCCTTTGTAGGAATATGCAGTTTTCTACTTTTTGATTGTTCGGTGAAAATGAAGATACAATTTTAAGATTTCGGGGAAAACCAGTTTTTTCGGACAAAGGACATCGGTTGCTATGAACCGGGCCCAAGTAAACGAGAAAATGCCTCAACGATAGAACAGCCTCATTCTTCAATCTGAATCTCTGGCAGTACACGACGGCGAGAGGGGTGTTTAGGGCACCGTACGGAGAGGGCATGACATTTCGTGGAGAATAGAACACTAATTAAAGTGCGAGAGCCGGTAAGGGTCTAATTGACAAAGGCGGATCGCCGACAGGTTATCTTTTGTTCCAGTTCATTAGATAAATGAATCAGGCAACGTCGTTATACTCTGTTTGTCTTGGGTAACGAAGCGAACACAAATCAATACTCACTCATAAAATATCTCAACGCAGATAGCAAATGTCAAATTTGTCATTTTTATGTATCGAATCAGTTCTCCAAATGGAGATCAACAATCACCTGTTCGCAAATCAAGTTGAAGACGGGCTTAATGTTCATTCGAGTTTTCTAAACCTCTTGTAATTATTCCTTCCAGATGTGTCTACCACATTCGTTAATCATTTGAAATGGTCAAGGTCTTAAATCGTGAACTTAATTATATATAAGTGACTTTAGTTCACGTGTACTACAGCTTCTTGTGTTAATCCTCTGCCTGTCTCTGAGTTTAATCGTTCGCTTACAGCCACCATCCCCTGTGGAATGAAAATAAATACAAGGTGGAGAAACATGCTACAGACGTCTGAAGAAATAAGCTAAGCATTGAGGATCCCCTCAGTAGACTTCGCATAGAAATTCATGCAATATGGGAACCGTTAATACACAAAGAAAAATGACAAGGCAAAGTAAGTGAAACCCCAGCAGAACCAAAGGCAAGAGTCGTTACAGGACGAACTAGCACCCCAGAGTCAACGGACATGCACACGAACTATGGATTACATCTCCTCACCAAGCTGCAGTTGACCAAGTGTGGTGAGTATGGTTACACCCCTTAAGTCATATCAACCAGGGAGGTGTTGCTAAAACAGAAGTGAGAAGTACCCCAACCCAGAATTGGGTTTGGATTTGAATTTGTACATCAAGCATCAACAGCAGTAGTAAGATAAAAGAAACCACAGAGAATGCTGTCAATTGTGACAAACAGTGTCAGAATAGATTTATGGCCTCAAGTTCTGCAGTCCGAATTGTCTCACAAGACAATAGCCCGATTATAAGCTTTGATTCTTGAATTTGTTGACATCCTAATTGTGAATTCGATCTCTGGATGTGCAAGGTTAGATTCAGTGAAAACGTATCCAGAAGTAACTCAGCGGTACAAACTAAAAGCTAAACGAGATATCCAGAGAACTGGACATCAGAACGAAAATAATCCATTCTCGTAGCTGAAATAAGGAGTTCACGTGAATAAATAGATCGACCTCAGTAACGTGAGTTTATATGCACATAAGTATAAGATAAGGTGATATGTATATCTTGTAAGAAAATTACCGAGGTATATTTTGGAAAATGTTAACTCTGTATATGTAAAATGCAACCCGAAATTTTATTTTTAGGGGGACATGGCCAAGTAATGAGAACGTTCGCGTTCTGACCATGAGACCCGGGTTCGAATCTCACCATGGTCAATTTGTCAGGAATGTGAGTTCCTGATGTTATCGGTTTGGGGTGGGAGGGACGATCATGCGGCACCTTTGAAAAGTGCCTGAAAACCATAACATGTGTTAACCCAAGCCTTGTGAGTGAAATTAGGTAGACGGAACTATTGGGGATCGTCGATGGCTGTGCAAGCACGAAGTCACAAGTCATCGTGACTGAGGGATTAAGCGTGCTGGCCTTGTTCAGATTGTTTGTCACGCTAGATAACACACTCTCTTCCAGAATGTGTAACTAAAGTCTGATCAGCATAGTTGCAATATAAACCGAAGGGGGGCTCTGTGGATGTTGAATAAATCCAAATTATACATATATATATATATATATATATATATATATACATATATATATTAAAGTATGAGAAAAATGTGTTATAGTTGTTTAAATTTAAATTATTGTCATTTCCCAAGTACTTTCGGCCTTCTCTGAAGATCATCTTCAGGGGTGCATGTGGTACAAAACTATATGTTGTTCATTAGTATAAGTATTTATATAAAGATGTGCGTTGCTATCCATTACCGTCCTTTTGAAATTAATATAAAAGAAATTTAAACAACTATAGCACATTTCCCTCATTCTTTAACATCAATACGCAGAAGGTTATTCGTGAGAATGAACGTATATATATATATATATATATATATATATATATATATATATATATATATATATATATATATATATATATTAGTAGTAGTAGTAGTAGTCTTATAAGTATAAGTAACTACACTCGTTACGGAAAACCTTCGGTTTCTTGATTTGCAAAATATCAAATCAATATCGAAGGAAAAAAAAACAAAGAGCCAAGAACATGAACGCCCGTTGAAAACAATCGTTCAACATGCAGGTCCAAAAGCCAAAGAAAAAAAACCGATAAGAGTACGCAACTTTTTTTCTACCTCTTTAGCCAGCCTTCCCTGACGATCCGCTTAGGTGAAACCTTGGTAGGTTTGTCTGGCTCTCTAGGTTTAACTAACTAACTATATATATATATATATATATATATATATATATATATATATATATATATATATATATATATTAGGCAGCAATCCTTCTTTTATGCAAGTTTCATTAAAAACGACAGACAAGGTACTACAGTTAAGTTTTTTATTTAATTTTTCTTGTGTACGAACAAGAGCTTTCTTTGCTGGACAAATGGTGTGTAAGAACTGTCCAAATGTTTCATTTTTCTGAGAGCTTTCGTCCATACCTTTAGCCATTATCAAGGATGATTTGATTTTTCAGCTTAATTGAGTGTGTGCATTATGTATATGTCTTAGTGTGTAGTAGGGGTGTTTTAATTTCCGAATACGGTTAGCACGTTGTGGCTTTGTTCGTAGTTAATATTGTTAAGGGTAGGCTTTTTCTTTTTTATTATTAAAGCCTCCATTATTTTTAACCTTTTTTTATAGGTGGAAGCAATTAATATATTTGTGTTTTCTACTAGTATATTTCTAAGGGAAAGCTCTTGTTCGTACACAAGAAAAATTAAATAAAAAACTTAACCGTAGTACCTTGTCTGTCGTTTTTAATGAAACTTGCATATATATATATATATATATATATATATATATATATATATATATATATATATATATATATATATATATATATATGTACGTATTTATTTAGTAGGGAATTATTTTGTTCATTTAATATCAAAGTGTAAGAAACTGACTTGTCGATTCATCCTATACCCTGTCATACGATTTTATACAGTGTGCGATGGGTAAATTGTCGTCAATTTATATTTTTAATTTCACGCATGCGCTTTGATTGTTTTTGATTTCGTCGATAGCACAACATACTAGGGTCAGTTGGTCACCGTCTGTGAGAACAACATCAACAGGAGAGAATTCACTCCGCCTGAAATTTGGAAATCGCATGCTGTACTGCTTGGCATTCGCACCGGAAGGTCCAATACGAACATTTTTGGGTGTCAATCTGAGGATAATGCAGAGGATTTCGAAAGAGTTGGGTGATATATCTAGTCAACATCATGGTGTTTGGAGGGATCATTAGTGCTTGCAACGTTATGCACCGATTCATCGGGCCACACGGACTCTATACAGATGCCTCCATCAAGTGCCTTGAAGAGGTTGTGCTGCTCTAGGTCAAGAAGGTAGCTGCTGCAAGATCCTATGTTTGACAACATGCCTCTGCACCATGCATGCCACATAAGCAGTCATTGCTGTCAGACAATTTCTGCGACCACGTCACTCCTTACATCTGGCTACCTAACTCACCAGACTGTAACCCCCTTGATTCTTATGTGTCGGGCCCACTTGAGCGAGAGACCAACAAACTCCTTGTAGCACCAAAAATGAACTGAAGGCAAGGATTATGGCAGCATTCACCAACTTAAACAAGGAGACCGTCCAAAAGAGTTGCAGGAAATTTCGAAGTCTTCTGAAGGTCGTAGGTAAAGCCAATGGCGATTTTATCGAATAAATTTACTCTTTAGTATTTCAAGATATTTTTGTGTAATTTTGGTAAATATATCTCTTAAAGTGAGAAAGCAGTAATATTTTCATTTTTGCGTAATTTAGGCGACAATGTATTCATCACACACAGTACATCTATTTTTTCAAATATTTTAGCTTATGTTCTCCTGGTTCCGTTATTTTCATGATGTTTTATTTTTCTTCAGAAAGTGACAAAATGGCTGACGAATCAGAAACGCTATCGTTTTCCAAAGATCCCTTTCTTTCGTTGAAGAGGAATAGAGAAACAGTCCCTTCTCTGACTACATTATGACCCCAATGACTCAAACGAACAATAATATCGATTACTTAGAGGGAACCGAATGCGTGCAATTTCTCTGTCTAATTCTCGCATCCCAATGAAATCTCAAAATGCCCAAATACAAAATTAACAACCGAAGATATTGCATCTCTCAACCAGTATTTTCATCAAATAACCATTCACTTTCCCAACGTGAAATTGGCACCGGCAGGAATCACCCACTTAGACGATGAGTGGTACCCTTTGGGGGTTGCAGAAATTTTTATCTCGGTGTTGGTCATTTTAGCGCATCGAATGGTGGGTGTTACGGTCGGAAGCGGCGTGTAATTTTGGAGGGTGCAATGATTGGCCGGAAGTGAAGAGGTCACATCGACTGGATTGAATAGATGCAACAATGCACTCAAATAAATTGGCTATGTGTTTATCAGTTAAGATTGTCTTTCTGTACGGATGGATGCAACGGTATCTCCGTGAATATTAACGTACTTCCTTTTCTCTTTATCAAGTTCCCAAGAACTCTTCCTTTTTTATGAGGGGTATGCATTTTTCGCTCCTGGGTTAAGCTAATAAAGAAGTAAGAGTCATTATCTTTTCCTTGCACACACACACATACACACACACGTACATATATGTATATATATATATATATATATATATATATATATATATATATATATATATATATATAGAGAGAGAGAGAGAGAGAGAGAGAGAGTGAGACAGCGACAGAAAGACAGAGAGTGTGAGAGAGAGATGGCTCTGTGTGTGGCTATGTGCAGGTTCGTGATACTGTGCTGAATCCGCCTCGGTCTGAACACTTCTGAAAATATCACGAAGTGGCGAGAATTATTCAGTACTCCATCAGATAGAGAGATGATAGACAGATAGGTACACACATATGAACGGATAGATAGATAGATAGATAGACAGACAGACAGATAGATAGATAGATAGATAGATAGATAGATAGACAGGCAGATGAACAGATTGTGATAGTTAGATATAGAAAAAAAACGAAAAATAACAATAGCCATGAAAAGAGATAGATATATAGACTAATAAATAAGACCGGTCTCTGTCTCTCCCCCCTCTCTCTCTCTCTCTCTCTCTCTCTATATATATATATATATATATATATATATATATATATATATATATATATACAGAGAGAGAGAGAGAGAGAGAGGGGATATATATATATATAAGACGATAAATTATATCCGCTGGTTAAGACGATAAACTATATCCGCGTCCTGAGTAAGACGATAAACCACATAAGCTTCCTTGGTAAGACGATAAACCACATAAGCGTCCTGGGTAAGACGATAAACTACATCCCCGTCCTGGGTATGACGATAAACTACATCCGCGTACTGAGTAAAACGATAAACTAATTCTGCGTCCTGAGTAAGACAATAATTCACATAAGCGTCCCGGGTAAGACGATAAACTACATCCACGTCCTGGGTAAGACGATAAACTACATCCACTCCTGGGTAAGATGATAAACTACATCCCTGTCCTGGGTAAGACGATAAACTACATCTCTGTCCTGGGTAATACGATAAACTATATCTCTGTCCTGGGTAATACGATAAACTACATCCACGTCCTGGGTAAGACGATAAACTATATCCCTGTCCTGGGTAATACGATAAATTACATCCACGTCCTGGGTAATACTATAAACTACATCCATGTCCTGGGTAAGACGATAAACTAACTTCATCTGACAACAAAGACTCTGATCAGGTGGTTTTGAGGAGCAAAGAACCACATCTTAATTGCTGGTGTTCCTAGGTCAAACTCTGTCTCGGGGTGGTAACACCTATTAGTCCAGTGAAAAGAGACATCATTGTTTTACACCCCACCTATTTTTGTATATTTACTGAATTCACTTTCTATACGCATGCACTAATATTACTTTAGGATTATTCTAATATCTTTACAAAATCGGTAACAATGAACTTTACCACATAAAATATAATATCATTTGAAGACTTCCAGTAGCAGCAATAAATAAAATACTTAGTACATGTAATTAGTTAATCCCAAACTGGGGTCAAAACACCATGGAAGTGTAAAAATGTGTTTTAATACTAGCAGTACATTTTTGTAAAAAAATATTACCAGCAATACATTATTACCAGTAATACATCTTTGAACAAAAATATTACCGGCAATAAAAATCTTGTCGGGATTAAATAACCCACTGAGTTTGATATGCCGTTAAACAAACCAAACCAAACAAAACTTACATGTTATGTAATATCACTCCACCTACATGATAGGAAAAGTTGGACAATCAAATGACAAAGAAAATGAAAGCAACACAAATGTTGCCCCACAGAAGGATGCTGAGAATGTATCTGTACAAAGACGAAGTTTTTTGAGAAAATGGAAACAATTAGGACACATACACGTAGCAGAAGAAAGAGAATTGAATATTTCTACGGAAATCAATGAGGATGGCTTTATTAGAAACAAAGAAAAGAATAATGAATTGTTACGTAATAACAAAATTCCTATATGGCAGTGAATGCTGGACAATTTCGTCAAAGAAAAAGTGACTTAAAGCGTTAGAAATGTGATTCCACAGGAGGATACTGAGCATACTATGGACTGAACATGTAAGCAACAACAGCGTTTTAAAGAAAAAGTGAAACAAAAAGAAAACTTATAATTAACATCATTTAAGAGACACTTGAAATTTCTGGGGAACATAATGAGGAAAGATGGCTTAAGAATTTAACACTCCCAGGACATATTGAAGGCAAGAGGGACTGAGAAAAACTAGTCACAAATGACCTATTGAGCTTGTGTAATTACATGGCGGACAACGGTTTAGAAGAGATGACACAATTTAATAAGAGTCACCAAACTAAGAAAAGTGTGGAGGCCCATAATCGCCAACACCCTGAAAAGGCATGTCACATAGAAGATGTGCAAACGCTACGAGTTTGTTTAAATGGATGACAGAATCTGGTTTTATGAGAGATAAGAAAAAGATAAAATTTATTAAGACCTACAAAGGATAGGAAATAGTGGAGAATCATGATAGCTAACGTCCTGAAGGGACACGACACATGGAAAAAAGATCCCGACTGATAAATTATTGTCTTTTCTCGTCGGATGATATAAGTAAGCGCATACTGGTATAAGATTCAACTGGTCCTAAAATCAGGGATCAGTTTTCTCTTATTCTTAGTTGTTAAACTGAATTCACCAAACCTAGCCAGGAATTAATATAGTACTTCGCCGAATATCTTTACATACATGTTAAAAATCTCTGATGTTAGTAAGATCTTAAGAAAAGATACCGCCACTTTTGACAGCAGAAGTAAACTTTTATTCGTCTAATATTCTAGACATTTCTCCTGCATGCACATCATCCGACACTATATCAGTTGCCATATATTTATAGACATTTTTCTATACACATGAATTTGTCTTTTATCTTTGTTTTTAAAACTGAAATGGTTATTTACCCTGAATATTGCAACAATGCTGGTCACAACCAACGTGGTTAATGTCGCCTGAAAATATGACAGACAACATAAAACAAAAATTCTGAATGCCTTTGATGTCTGACTTCAAAGTAAAGTATATAATCCATAGATTTTATACGACGGGTTAACTTTAGTTTCTTTTCTTTCTCTTCTTCCAGCAAGTCTGAAATTTGCTGTATGAATATTTCACCTACCGATGTTATCTAAAATGCAAGGGACTAACTCAACATGTCCGTCCTGCCTCAGTTTTATTTGTAAAACAGTATTTATAAGCGGCTCTAGCGTATGCAAATATCGCACCAACGTAAAACAGTAATCGAAAGAAAACTGCGTATACAATATCCTATGCAGTTGTGGCAGAAAATAGCAAAGCGAAACCAGCTTTATGCTTGCTATAAAATTTACTGGACTCCGTAAGGTTTTAAACCATGAATAAACGTCGAGATGCTCATGTGTGTCGGGAGAGGATGCAATCAAATTTCTATATCAGATTTTGTGAACTGGCGCTACAGAATCAGAAACAAAGAACCAAATAACAGAAGCCATATCAGTTTTTCTACAGTAGGTACAACTAAATTAAATAGCACATGGATAAACTAATGACATAGTCAATATGCTAAGATACGAGGGTCATTCAATAGATAAGTTGAATTTTTCGGTATAAAGACTTCTAATACAGATAGAAGCTTACTCTTTTTTTATTTTTGTTTTACTTCTTTATCACATGGATTTAATTTCTTTTGCAGATCAAAAAAAAAAACTTTGAGAGTTTTGGCGATTAACAAAGATGGCCGACCAAGAAGCATACTCCAGGATTGAACAGCGGTCAGTTATCAAGTTTTGGTTGCTGAAAGGTGCAAACCACTTGAAATTCATAGGAGAATGTCAACTGTTTATGGTGCCACATGTTTAAGCCAAAACATGTCTACAAGTGGGCTAAATTGTTTAAAGAAGGACGGAGCAGTGTTGAGGATGAAGACAGGCCTGGGAGGCCTACAGAAGTGAGGTCTCCTGAAGTGATCGAATCAGTCAATGACCTCATTCAGGCTGACAGAAGGGTGACAGTGGATGACATTGCAAGGACTTTGAGCTTATCTGTTGCGACAAACGCAGGGGTCAGCAGTCAGAAGGAGTCATCTTGCATCATGACAACGCAAGGCCTCACACAGCAGCTCAAACGGTGCAGACCATCAACGACCTGGGATGGGAACTGCTCCCTTATCCCCCTTACAGCCCAGACCTTGCCCCTTCAGACTTTCGCCTGTTTGGTCCCTTGAAAGCGTTCACGAGAGGCACGAAGTTTAAAAGTGACGATGAAGTCAAAAGTGTTGTGAGCGACTGGCTGAGACATCAGTCCAAATATTTTTACGCTGAGGGAATACGGAAGCTTATGCACAGATGGGTTAAAGTGTGTGACAGTGCTGGGAGACTACGTTGAAAAAATTTAAAAAAGTAAGCTTCTATCTGTATTAGAAGTCCTTATACCGAAAAATTTACCTTATTTATTGAATGATTCTCGTATTTCCAACAAAGGCTTAGGAAAGAAGGCTCCATCTGAGGTGGAAAGAGCAATAACTGTTTTGAACTGGAGTAACCTATTTCACCGAGAAACATTTTTAAGAGAAAATTTTATATATATATATATATATATATATATATATATATATATATATATATATTCAATTGATGGAATACTAAGTGTCAAGCTAATGAATTCGAAATGTTTTCATATGAGGAAACGGATAATTTTAGAAAAGCTTTTAAAACAATATCTAAAAGCCGTCCCAGCATATGCAGATACCGAGCCAAAGTCGAACGCGAATTGAAAGAAAACAATCAAGATCTTTGACAGAGAATAATAAAGGAAAAACAGCCATATTTGCAGCATCCTGGGATGTTTTTAATGCGAGGAGAGACAATAAAATAAACTCTAGATGAACTATGATCTAGTCAACATTATAGATAGAATACCATTAAATCATTTGAATATTGAAAGACTTAGCATATATGCTATGCTCAGATAATTCAATCAACAGTAAAAGCATAATGAATAAGTAAAAACAGAATAAGGAAACAAAGAACGGTGTATTGGTAAAATACAACGCATAAAATTCAATGAGACTCGCCCTAATTTCTGAAATGTTACAGATTGGGCGAGAAAGACCGAATATGAAGCGTTCTAGCGTGAATGAGTATAATTTGCCATAGAGAAGGAGATCATGTAGCCACAAAGAACAGACAGCTGAAGAATGCCGTTGATTACAATAGTCGAAATGTTATAAAAGAAATAAAAACAAAAATTGATATTAGTTTGACCTAACTAATGATTTCATAATCAATTTCCGATTATCTCTCTTCATCGTATTTGAGCAGGGGTTCCCAAAGCGGTTGACGTCGAAACTGACGATCAATAAGACTATCCAAGGGTCGATAAATGCCTGAGTGGTCGAAAGGAGATCGATAAATGCCAAGAGGTCAAAAGAAGGTCGAGAAATAAATCCTGGTAACTTACGACTAAAACACACACATTTGCAACTAAATACTAAAGCCTTTGCTACTGCTAAACAAACACAGCCTTCACATTAACGATATCAATCAATTCAATAAAAATATATACAGTGTGTCCATAAAGTTCGTGTGCACTTTAAAAAATTTATAACTTTATTTGTATTTGCGATAGGATTAGAAAGAAGTAAATCTATATTTTTTAAGTTTTTATTGAAATTTTATTTAAGTTTCCACATGTCCTCTATCATTAGCAATACAAAGGGTAATACGATTTTGCAGTTCACGGAAAACATATGACAAATGATTTACAGTAATGCCTGAAATCACATTAGTTATTTTAGCTATACTTAAAACTTGGTACATTAAACTTTATAACATTTTTACAGATTATTTCTATCGCAAATATAAATCAACTTATACATTTTTTAAAGTGCACACGAACTTTATGGACACCCTGTATTATTTCAAGGCTTTATTATTATTATTATTTTTATTTCCTTTGATATCTGGCGTTTACACATTTCTTTCCGGGTTCCGCCCAGGGACCTAAGGTTAGAAATGGCATCATGACACTTTCCACTGCAAAAAAAATAAAAAATAATTACATAGATAAAGCCCTTCGTAAAGTGTGGGCTGTACTTGTCAGAACAATTTTTTGTATCTCTTTGAGGCATGGACTTCCAGGGATCCCTTCAATCAGCCTACTGGAATCTTTTCCAACCAGTCTAAGGGCTCCAACTACAACAGGAATTGTTGATGTTCCCATGTGCCACATTTTTGAGATTTCTATTTCAAGGTCCTTGTATTTTTTATTTATTTATTATTATTATTATTATTATTATTATTATTATTATTATTATTATTATTATTATTATTATTTATTCCTTTGATTTCTGTTGTATACACATCTCGTTCCGGGTCCCTAAAGCCAGAAATATTTTTATAACATTTTCCACTGATCATTTTTGTAAAAACAATTCTACCAAAAAACTTAAAATCATACAACATTGTACATGGATAAAGCTCTTCGTAATGTGTGAACTGTGTACGAGTACAATTTTTTTTATTTTTTTTTATTCCACCAATGATTATATTTGAACATTTTCCAATCAATCCGAGGGCTGCAAATGCAACAGGAATTATTGATATACTGATGTGCCACATTTTTTAGATTTCCACTTCAAGATCCTTATATTTTGATAGTCTTTATTTAAAATCTTCAACAGTTTGTAGTAATTGCCATGTGAATAAAAAAGTACATTCACTTCTTGTGCTCTTTGATGACGATGTCTAAGCGATTAGATTTTATTGTTCGGTCTCTGTGTAAGTCCCATACAATTGTTACGGGTCTTATGCCTGTAACCGGGACAGGGCGGTGTACATACCAGTTTCTTGCAGTTTCCTCCCCGTAAAAGTTGCAGATATTCTAGTGCAGATATTATTCCCCTCCGTCATGTCGGGACTTTTATTCGGTTCATGCATAAACCGAGTACATTATGGTAAATTGTTTCTGAATATTTATCACAAAATTTGTTGTTGTTGTTATTATCATTATTATTATTATTATTATTATTATTATTATTATTAAATTTTGTTAAGTCATCAATTTATTTCTTTGCCATTTGAAGGAAGTGTACAGAATATTTATTCAAATTCAAATTATTGATATTGTTCTTATGACAATTATTATTATTATTATTATTATTATTATTATTATTATTATTATTATTATTATTATTATTAAAAGATGTATATATTTAAAGACTTTAAGATCCAGTAATAATAATAATGGTAATATTTTTTATTATTATTATTATCATTTTTATTTCCTTTGACATCTGCCATTTACACATTTCTTTCCGGGTCCCGCCCAGGGACCTAAAGCTAGAAATGGTATCATGACACTTTCCACTGAAAAAAAATTACATAGATAAAGCCCTTCGTAAAGTATGGGCTGTACTTTTCAGAATAATCTTTTGTATCTCTTTGAGGCGTAGACTTCCAGGGATCCCTTCAATTAGTCTACTGGAATGTTTTCCAACCAACCAATTGTTGATGTTCCCATGTGCCACATTTTTGAGATTTCTATTTCAAGGTCCTTGTATTTTGACAGCTTTTCGAATATCTTCAAAGATACATTGCAGTCTGCAGGGACTGCCATATCAATAAGGAGGCATTTTTTTTGTTTGTGGTCTCTAATAACAATGTCTGGGCGGTTGGATTTGATTGTTCTGTCAGTGTGTATTGTGTAGTCCCATAGAATTGTAACAGGTCATATCTCCGTAACCAGGTCTGGGTGGTGTTCGTACCAGTTTCTTTCAGTTTCCTTCCCGTAGAAGTTGCAAATTTTCCAGTAGAGATCTTGGCCCACTCTGTCATGCCGGTTTTTATATTCAGTGGGTGCCAATATCGTGCCACCTGATACAAGATGATCAATGGTTTCTGGATATTTATCACAGAATCTGCATTTTGGGCTAACAGAGTATTTTAGTATATGTGCTTGATAATTCCTAGTTAACAAGCATTGGTCCTGTGCAGCAATGATAAAACCTTCAGTTTCAGCTTTCAACCCTGAACTACGTAGCCACCGATGGGTACAGGTTTTGTCTACGTCAGCTTGTTTGGTACGGGCAGAGTACTGGCCATGAAGCGGTTTATCTTCCTATTGTTTCTGTATCTGGTCGGTTGCATTTGTCTTTGCTTTCTTTTTTAAGTATTTTGCAGCTTCAGGCGGTGTACCGTGCTGTACTTGTATTTCTGAGCCCATTTGAAACTCCATTTTTAATTTGTTGGCTTCCTTTATTACGGAGTAAAGACGCTTACTACTTTCATGTTCCTTGACACATACCATCATCCAGTCTTCTGTAGTTTCCAACTATCTTTGGAGGCTAATTGTAGTTTTGTAGGACAGTTCTAGTTGAAGTAAACCTCTGCCTATTTCGGATCTGGGCACAAACAGGCGATCAACATCAGCTTTTGGATGATGCATGCGGTAGCAAGTGAGGAGCTTTCTCGTTTTGGCGTCCATTCGCTTAATTTCAGCTATGGTCCAGTTAAGTACATTAAAGCTGTATTGCACCACAGGAACAGCCAAGGTGTTTATGGCTGATATTCTGTTTTTTGAGTTTAGCTCGGTATTTAGTACCAGGCGTACACGCTTGTAGTACTCCTTTCTTACTTTCTCCTTCATTTGGAGGTGTTGTATGCCATCTCCTTCGCTAATTCCTAGGTACTTATAAGCTTCATCATGCTCCAGTTCCCTAATCTTTGTGACAAAATCTAAATCTATTAAGGGTGCTTCTGTAATTCTACCTTTCTTGAATGTAACTTTTGCACATTTATCTAATCCGAAAGTTATACATTTGTCGTCACTGAAGTATTTTACAATATTGAGGAGGCCCTTCAATTCATTGTCGTCTTTGGCAAAGAGTTTGAGATCATCCATGTAGAGTAGGTGATTGAATATTTTGTTATTTATTTTGTAGCCATAGCTACTGTTGTTCAGTTCATGCGTAAGGGGGATTAAAGACAAACAAAACAGAAGCGGAGACAAAGAGTCTTCTTGAAAGATTCCACGTCGGATATTTAGTCGGTTGGATATGACAGTGCCCCTGGTGTAACTAAGGTATAGTTTGGTGTTCCACATTCCCATGCTGTGCTTAAAGAAATTTAATACCACAGGGGAGACTTTGTACATTTCCAAAGTCTTAATCATCCAAGAATGTAGAACACTATCAAAGGCTTTACGATAATCAATCCACACTTCGCTAAGATTTCTACGTCTTCTCCTGCAATTTTCCAGGATCATTTTATTTATCAGTAGTTGATCTTTGCAGCCATATGAACCTCTCCTGCATCCCAGTGGAAGAATGCTGTTTGTTTCGAAAAAGGAGTAAGCACGGTTTGTCAGGACAGACGTGATTAACTTGTATGTTGTGGAGAGACATGTTATCGGTCGATAATTTTTCGGGTCGTCTGTTTCATTTGCTTTTGGTATGAGGTATGTAATACCTTCAGTAATCCATTCCGGGATTTTATTGGGATTATTTACAAGCTTTGATAATGTTTTCGCAAGGCTTTTGTGGATAGATGAGAGATGATAAAGCCAGAAATTGGGAACTTTGTCATTTCCAGGGGATTTCCATTTTTGGGATTTCGTTAGAGCGGGCCTAACATCATCTGTGGATATATTTTCCCATTCTTGTAGAGGTGTATCCAGCATTCGTTCTTCTTCACGTCGGATCCATTCTGCATTTGGGTTATATTTCTTCGGGCTGCTCCAAATATTTTCCCGAAATGTCTGTACTTTATCAATCAGTGGTGGCCTTTCGACATGTATAGGTGTTTTTCCAATTTCCCGGTAAAATTTCTTAAGGTCCATTTGGAATATTTAATTTTGGCGATAGAACCTACAACATTTTTTGCATCGTCTTGCTCTCTGTGACTTTAGCTGAAGTTTCTGCTTCAGCATTTCCGTGGTTGATGGAATGTCAAGTAGGGATTTAATTTTGTGTTTCCTCTTGATCTTTTTGCACTTGCGTGTGTAAATATCAGGGTTTCTGGTAAGCTCATCTAATATAGAAAGCTCACATTTGTTTTATTTATCGTAACAGTTTTGCTTTCCAAACTGGCTCTCTATACCTGTTAACTTTATTTATTGTCTTGATCCCAAGCTTTTGTGTCGCTGCTAAAGCTGTTGCGTATATGACATTGTTAACTTCAGTGATGTTTCCCGGTGGTTTATCTGTTAACAGTCTTTCCAGAGCAGCGTTGTATATTTTCACAATGTGCTTGATGGAATTCGTCATATGGATTTTGGGTAGCTGGTCCCTTTCTGACAATTGTATGAAATTTACTCTGCTGAGTACTTTGATGACGTGGTTTTTCGCTTCGGTTATTTAAGATTTGTGGTTTTCAAGGAATTCTAACTTAATGTACCTGGCGTCATCCTCAGGGACATTGTCTGGAGAACTGCAGTTTATGTTTAAGATAGAGTCTTTGATTTTATTTCCTGGGAGGTTATTTCGCATTTCATTTGTTTTAGTTTTTACCTCATCCTCTGTCACATTACTTATTTCTACATTCATCCCATTACCGTATGAGTGATCGTTCATACTATTTTGTCTTATATCTAATTTTATCCTGTCTACTTCTGTCTTTGAGAGTCTGTTGTTTCGCATAATGTCCCTAGGGACATTAGCAATAATGTTTTCATTGAGGTTAGGTCTTATATCATTTCCCAACATACTTCTCCATATTTGGTATGTTTGAGTGGCGGTGTTCTTTGCTGGGTTTTCGTGTGCAGTGTAGAATGATGGCATGACTTGTAGATACTCTTCGCAGGTCCATTTCGTTCGTTTTCTTTTTATTAGTTGATTTGGTATTGAGTCACTTGGTCCAAGGTTGGCAATAATCCGGTTTTGGTGACCTAGTGTCTCTTCTTTTGTGGAAGAGTTTGTTCCAGTGACAGATTTTTCGTCATCAGACTGGTTCCACTCTGAGGGACGCGGCCCTTGTTGACCCGGGTGACGACAGATCCGGTATGAAGTTTTATTCGTATACACTGAAATTGGTAAAGATTTGCGTTTTAATCTTGACCGCCAAGGGGTAATTATGTTCAAGTTACCAGCTTTAGGACGACTCTGGAAGAAGGCCCAAAAGCACGCCCAACATGATATATCGGAGGTGGAATAGTTCATAAAAGTGTATGGTGTTCAGTGGCGTAGACTATACTAAGTTTTAACTTAGTATAAGTGGGAGTGACAACTACCAGGGTGAGTATCACATTTTAGTATATAGAGTTATATAAAAAAAAAGTGAAGAAAAAGCAAAGAGAAGAGTAAAATCCAAATGAAAGAATTAAAGTTAAATTCAGTCAAAGGGATTTAGAATCATAGAACAGAAGAAGTACAGGAAAAGTATAGTCGAAAAAAAAATGGTACAACATTTACCATTTCTTAAATTTTAGGAGCATTGCACAAGTGATTTCCACAAATGTTCAACTCTCCGTCGCCAACGACAGATACTTATCAAATTTTATGGGGTAGGCTGGACCTTCTACTACAGTTTGGCAGGGGTCTATCAAAGAATTCATTATTATTATTATTATTATTATTATTATTATTATTATTATTATTATTGATTTATGTTATATAATGAGTTTCTACAGCTTACAGCTTACGGCAGCAAAATAAAGTTGAAACACCAGTTCTCATACGATTACGTTATTCAGAGAGCCGAATTCCATTTTCCGTTGGCCTTTTTACATTCACTTATGCGAATATTATCCTTGCAAAAGTATGAATCCATTTCTTCTAAGCCTATCTCTGGCACCTCGTTTACAGTGGCTCTCTATCAAACGCACCATCGCTTCACTCTGTCTTTTAAGAAATAATTTCACGGTAACTACTCCGACGAGCTAATTTCGCTGGTTCCCAAACTGCATGAATTTAAACGTGCTACTAGGTTGGCATTTTGGTCCCACTCTTACACTGTCGAAACGGTTAAATGTAGCCGTCTCTTCTATTTCGACAGCGTCATGTCTCGCACTTCCCGTATGTGGAACTCCCTTCCTCTTACTTGCTTCCCTGATAGTTATAATCTTCAATTATTCAAATGTAATGTCAATCGACATCTCCAGATGTCTTGATCTATTCCCCGTCCTTCTCTATATCCTTTTCTCTATCACGCTTCTTTACTCTTTATTCTTGCTCACACTCTGTAATCCCTTGCATGTTAGTGGCACTCCCGCCTTGCTTAGGGTGGGGGAAATGCTTAAAAAAGCTATGGGTTAATTAGAAAGATTTGTATCACTAAACAGTCATGATCTCAAAAAAACAAAATCTTACAATGTAAAACATTTTGTAGTTTTAAGTAATCCCTAAAGGGCTGAAAACCTATAAAAAACGATTACGTTCATAAATCATGTCCTAAGCTCAGAAATGACGCCATGATATTTTGCACTGCACATTTCTGTAAAAAAAAAAAGAAAAAAATAAGTAACTAAAACCGAATAACACACATATTTTATGTAGATAAAACGCCTTTTCGAGGCGTGAAGTATGCTTCTGAGAACATTATTTTGCATTTCTTTTGTGCATGAAGCCTTGGCCCATATGTTATAAACATGAGTATGGTGCCCCCCCCCCATTAAAACGAGCTTGTGTCAGCTCTAGCCTTGGTGGGAAGGCCGGGTAAATATTCCTATTAGACCCTTATACTATCAATTCCAGGTTCTCAAACACAACTGGAATTATTGATTATTTATATTATTCGGACTATTGTCCTCATCTTTGTCGCCATATTTATTACAACGTTTCGGCCGTTGTACGCTCCGGCCTTCTTCAGGTAGTTGGAATGTCGAACTGTACCCTTTATTTCGCTTACTGTGTTAGACTTCTAGTTCCACGTGCCCTGTTTAATGGATGTCAGTTATTAGTTATCTCCTGTTAATTTCCCTCCGAAAGTTATACACTGCCTTAACCGGGTACTGAACTCACACTCTTTGGGTCTTGTCACTTAATCTAACTAACACCTTTATCCACTGTGCCATGTGTCCTTGAGGACACATGGCACAGTCCAACTACCTGAAGAAGGCCGGAGCGTACAACGGCCGAAACGTACGACAAAGATGACAACAATAGTCCGAATAATGTACATAATACCTCATCTCAGAAATATAGACAGATACTGGAATTATTGATGTTCCACAATTTTCAAATTTCTGCATCAAGATCCTTGTGTTTATTTGAAGATCTTCAAAAGATATAGTCTGCAGGAACTGCCATTTTCATAAGAAACCATGTTCTGTTTTTGTGGTCTTCGATTGTTATTAATTTCTTCTTCTTCTTCTTCTTCTTCTTCTTCTTCTTCTTCTTCTTCTTCTTCTTCTTCTTCTTCTTATTATTATTATTATTATTATTATTATTATTCGTACAAAGTCAAACGGACGAAAAATAGAAATTAAAAAAGCAATAACAAATCCTAGAGCTAAATTCAATCATTTCGAGAAACGATAATAAAAGAAAAGGGAATAAAGAAAGTCCAGCATTAAATTAAAAAAATATTTTATTATTGATATTTTTATACATGTCTGGCGGTCGATGAGGAATCAAGGATTTAAATAAAAAAACTCTCTAAAATTTTTGGGGAACCGCGGTTTCAGACTTTGAAAAAAATATTCGTTTTAATATCCTATATTTTGTGCACAACATAGATTTTGCTATTTTTTCCCCAGAAGTCAACTTTTAATACATTTCTAATTACAAGGAGATGGCGAAAATACCTTGCGCTAACACACTTCCTAAAATTAGTAGTGTAATGAGAAGACATTAACAGAATGATTTGGGGAATTGTGTCGACCCGATAATTTTTTAGCACTCAATCATTTAGACATTGTCTAATTATTTAAATTATGATGAGGTTTGTGTCGCATTTCCTAGCGCCCAATTTATGGAAAACTTGGTTGATAGTACACAGGTGAAAACCTATTTTGACTATTCTATATTTAGTGTTTTTTTTTCACCCTTTACAGAACAGAAGGGATGTAAATTTTACATCCCTTCTGAAGTTACGGGTGCAAGATATAACTAATCTCTATCTATAAAAGGCAGGATGTGTGTGTGTGTGTGTGTGTGTGTGTGTGTGTGTGTGTGTGTGTGTGTGTGTGTGTGTGCGTGCGTGTGTGTGTGTAACGAATGCACGGCCGCGATTTTCGACGGATTTGCACCGAAGTTTACATGCACATGCTCCAAGTTAGCGAAAAGGCCAAGACCGACTTTGCATTTCCCAACTCACATCGATAGTGCAAATAACCGATTTTTTCATGCTTCTACGGCAGTTTTCGTGTAGTTTACGGCTATTTTCTACTGGCCAGAGGGAGAGCCTATAGCTGGCTGCCACGAATAGGCAGGAAGATTCTATTGGCCAGCGTGAGAGCCAACAGCTCACTGTCACGAATGTTAACTAGCATGCTAGCATGCAAAAGAAATCGATAGCTGCATTCGTCACAAGTGGGTAAAAATTTACTTCTGCATGGCACTTTACTCCAATTGGCTCATTCGCTTGCTTAAACTCAACGTTGATTCTGATTCCGCAGAACTCGGTTGGGTGTGAAAAAGTATTTGTTGTTAACATTCTTTGTTTCATTCGGTTTTTCCAGTTACGAGTCCTTTTTTAAATCTGATCGTTTTGTGTTCATTTTGTTTAGTTCTTTTTAACAGATTTAATGTTTAGTATAGAGCTTAGAAAAAGTTCGCAGTGTGAGGTAGGCAAGAAGTAAGGCATGTAGCAACATCGGCACGGCAAAGGACACTCCTTTAAAGGAAAGGAAGGGCAAAAATATTTTAAGTCAAGTGATAGCGTTTGCTGTATGAGTCGTACAATTTTTTAATCAAGCACGGGCAACACCGGGCCATGCTGCTAGTTACTGTTAAAACAATTGTAGAAAAGGCCACGGATACAAGACACAGAATGGCAAACTGAATCATCTATTTTATACTGATGATCTTAAAAGTTTGCCAAGGATGACAACCAGCAGAAAAACCTACTCACCCTTGTCAAAACCTTCAGCAAATACATTAGGATAGAGTTCGGAATCGACAAATGTGACAAGGCCAACTTCAAAGGTGGTAAACTAACGAAATTTAGACCTTGATATCAACAACAAGATTAAGATAGTGGGTTACCAAAGAATAGGGACAGTTTATTCGGCTATATGAGGAAGATAACGGTTAACCCTAATCTTGAACAGGTTAAGCTTGTAGTGATCGGGGAAGCATCATCTTTGGAGTCGGTTCCACAAAGCAGAGGTGCGAGTGAAACGTACATTTCGAAGGGAATTAGGATGGTTCGTTGCAATGTGTTTGCCACAATGAAGTTGTGACTGCAATGAAATTAAGCTACAGTACACGATAATCGGTGCCAAATTTACCTAAGGTCATACCACTTACCTGCATATCGAGGTAAAAATCCTAATATATTTCTATATATATTGTATAGCAACCAACCTAAAAGAAACATCGTTAGCTACCGTATATTGAATGGTATAACTTAGCGTCATATTAAAGTCAACATTAAATTCATATAAAATATTAATACCCTCGATTACACATTACACCAGGTAGTTTTTTGATAGTACTGCTACGTATCGTATGTTCTTGTAAAACACAGTATCATTTATCCGCCATTTGTATCAGCTGTTGGATGCGATGTTTGCTGGAGCGTTAATAGAATCCTGAATTTGTGCTAATATTTTATATTAATTTCTATGTGAATACTCCAGATCTGTTCACGAAATACAACATTCATGGGTATATGTGTGGCAGCCTGCTAGGGGTAGGTAAATGATGTACAGTATTTTTAGGAGTACTGGCCCACTTGCTTACAACTTGTTTACAACTCGCTGGTAAAGGTTTGCATTTTATATTCGCCATAAAAGTTGACTCCTAGTTGTGTAGGCTTGAAAACACAAGTGAATTTACGATATATATATATAGAAAGACTACGAAACAGCCCTAAAAGATAGCGGATTCCCAGCAACATTCACATACTCACCACAGAACACAAAAAAGACCAACAGAAAAAGAAATATCATATGGTTCAACCCACCGTACAGCAAAAACGTAAAAACAAACATAGGAAAAATATTCTTCAAGCTTTTACACAAACACTTCCCGGAATCAAGCACACTACACAAAATATTCAACAAAAACACAGTAAAAATCAGCTACAGTTGCACCGAGAACATGGCACAAATAATAAAAAAGCACAACAGAAAAATTATTAACAAACCACACGAACAAATTAAACCCACGTGCAACTGCAGAATAAAAAACGAATGTCCCTTAAACGGTAATTGTTTACAAAACAACGTAATCTACCAAGCCACGACAAAACCAGCAGATAATGAAGAAAAAGTATACATAGGAGTAACCGAAGGACCATGGAAACAAAGAAATTATGTACACAAAATGTCTTTCACAAATAGTAAATATGCGAACAGCACAATGCTTTCTAAGTATATCTGGGAAATAAAAAACAAAATACACACCACACCAAAAATATCGTGGAAAATAAGGAAAAAATCATCAGCCTACAACAACCTATCAAAAACTTGCAAACTTTGCTTGGAGGAAAAAATAGCTATCATTACCTTCCCAGATCAAAATAAATGAATAAATAAAAGATCCGAGCTAATCTCAAAATGTAGACATGAAAACAAATTTTTACTACGTAACTTAAAATAGATAAATAAATAAATATATAAACGAACAACAATAAAATAAGCAAAATAAACTACTCCAAACAAATCACAAAACCACACCTGTTAGAATATGCAAAAGAACGGACGAAAGTTATAACTGTTATACAAATAAAAATAAAAATAATAAGCAAAACAATTTGACCCAAATAAATAAGCGAACAAGCGATTTCCGGTAAATGGCGGCCATTATAGACTACCAACAATAAGCTATATAAACAAATTTTTACTACGTTAACCAAAAACACCGATCAAAATAAAAGAATAAATAAATAAATATATAAGATAAAAAAATAAAAATAAAAAACAAACAAAAAAACAAGCAAAATAATTTGACATAAATAAATAAACAAATAAGCGACTTCCAGTAAAAGTAACCGCCAAAATATACTACCCATAATGCACCACTGACCCTTATATAAACAGCCGAGAAAAATAACAGCACTAGTGGCCTGACGATTGCACTAGGAGGAAACAGACTGTCGCCTCTAAGTGCTGACTTCCATGTCCACTTTTATATTTACACACGCTCTATCTCTGATATTGAGCACTTTACCCCATAAATATAGCACACTTTAAGACTATATTTCTGCATATATATATATATATATATATATATATTATTGTCATCCACAGACAGACTGTTTCGCTGTATCACAGTTCTTCAGTGTGGCTAGACGTCCGGTTGCCTCTAGCTAGGATCGAAACCCGACTGAATTGGCGTCAGTCGGAAATTCTACCACTAACGCGTCGGCGCACGGCAGGGGTGAAGGTGAATTTTAGCGTATTTATTTTTAGATTTAGACAAACACACAGTGACTGACAGTGACTCAATTCTGCCGAAGAATCATGCTATATTAGCTTTAATAGTCACTGTTTACAAACCCACGCTTCCTTCCCACAGAGCTCAACCGAAATTAATTTTCAGGAGCCAATAGAGGAGACAGACTGTTTCACTGTATCACAGCTTTTCAGTGTGGCTAGACGTCCGGTTGCCTCTAGCTAGGATCGAAACCCGACTGAATTGGCGTCAATCGGAAATTCTACCACTAAGCCGTATATATATATATATATATATATATATATATATATATATATATATATATATATATATATATATATATATATATATATATATATATATATATATGTGTGTGTGTGTGTGTGTGTGTAGGGGGGGATAAAAATATACATAAACGCACGTAAAATTAAAAGTACGCATAAAAAACACTCATCTCAAACTAGTCACAACACATTGCTTTGCATCTAGACATATGGTTCTGTTTTTAATATTTCGATCTCTCACGTGGTACAACTTCATAGAACCGCATCATGAATTTACGACCTACGTCTGCTATTCCGCGACCGTTATCGATCGCATAGCAATCTTTTATGTCAACCTAACAGAATATCATATTTTATTATGTATATTTTTGTTTAAATTCACATGAAACCACTCTGAAGATGGCTCATGTGAGCCGAAAGTTTAGATCGAGTAACAGCATAATAAAAAAGATATCCAAATGTTGGACAAATTTTGTCTTTATTTTCGCCCGAAATTATAGCAACCATACGAAGTTTAAAACGGTTCATCATCAAACATAACAGACATTCGTTGTCTGTTAGATTTAACAATATATGTTTGAATATATATATATGATAACCGTATGAAAATAGAGTTCTCTAAATTCTTCCAGTTGCTAAGGGCAATTTGTTTTGTTATTATTAGTTTCTTTGTTTAATAAATTCATTTCGTTTTTGCCTTGAAAATGTCCACATCGGACGAAACTCGTCGGCAACTATTACAGTTTTCCTATTGTCTGTTACATTTATAAATATTGTCTTTTTCTACAGGTTAACTCTGAGAAATTTTTCATATATATATATATATATATATATATATATATATATATATATATATATATATATATATGTTTGTGTGTGTGTGCGTATTGTATTGAGGCAGTAGATCATGACTCAAACATATATTGTTAAATATAACAGACAATAAATGTCTATTATATTTGATTGTGAGCCGTTCTAAGCTTCGTATATTGGCTTTACTTTCGGGAGGAAATGAAGACAAAAACTGTCCAACATTTGGATATAT
Source organism: Acanthosepion esculentum (assembly GCA_964036315.1). Classification (NCBI taxonomy): domain Eukaryota; kingdom Metazoa; phylum Mollusca; class Cephalopoda; order Sepiida; family Sepiidae; genus Acanthosepion; species Acanthosepion esculentum. The sequence goes on along the minus strand of OZ038506.1, from coordinate 87,551,589 downwards.
TTTTTATTATGCTTTTCCTCGATCTCTTCCGCGTTATCGTCGCATAGCAAACTTGTATGTAAACATAAAAGGATGACATCTTTGATGGTGAACATCTCTGTTGTAATGTCCATATAACCGCTCTGATGATGGCTCATGTGTGTCGAGACCTCATATGAGACATGAAATAAATCTTACTAAATCAAACGAGGAGTAAAAACCTGTTTTTCCTTACAAGAGTAATCATAGTAAATTGTTGTGAGACCGATACTTTCCTACATCATGGACTCCCCCAGTACTATATTATTATGTGAATGGTAGTATCATGGGAGTAGCACCAGTAATGCGTAGCCGCGTACGATACCAATATCGGACACCACTGGATAGTAAGCTCTTCTTACTCTTACACTATTCTTTGTAACTTTTCTGTTTAATATATCTTTCTTACCTCTAACCCGTGTTCCGTGTTTTCCTTCCGTGGCCCTTACTTCGGGTCCACATCATAAATTAAAAAAAAAAACGAACTTAGCAATGTTTTCAATTTTGCTATAAAAATTTATTGATTGTCCTTTTACTATAAAAATTTATTGTTGCTAATTTTATACAACAAATGTATTGTTTACAGTTCTTTTTTTTAAATATAATGCCTGCATTTTTACTATAAAACGTTATTTTTATATTTGTTTTGTATTTTGATTTTTTTTAGGGTTCTCTATTTGCCCATGACTGGAACCGTAACAGGTGCTACTATCATGCATCAGGGTGGACCTGGGAACGACAGCAATTACGAGGTAGTTCCTTGCCCCTCTAAACCTACAATCTACCAGAATCCTTACTGCTGGGCATAGTTCATCGTCATACCAAGGAAGGCCCAGGTGAATTCATTACAGAGTTTTAAAAATATATAAATAAAAACCAAGTAAAGTACTACCTGGCACCTAGAAGTTTTCTGATCTACAATATATGGAACTCTTTCTGTACACCTCTGAGTCTGAAACACTGCCAACGGGACAACAGTCGTGAATACAAGCATTAAACTTGAAATGGTGTAAAACATTCAATCAAACAGCATAAAATATTCGAGGCACCGTCAGACAAGAATCAAATCACATAGAAAACATAGCCACCATCAAAAAGAGCACGATGAAATGATATGCACACGTTTTAAGAGCAACAATATTTACACTGCCATCCTGAAAAATGCCAGCGTCATCAAAGAGAGGTGGATTTATGTTGTAGAGTTATTTCCGCAGTGGAAACTGTACTTGGACTAAATTCGGTCCTAAATAGGTTCGACGTACAAAAACGTTGTTATAATAAGTATTACTCAGAGTAATCTAGTTGTGGTAGCTGACTACTTTCGTATTCGACTCCCTGTCGACCCTCACTGACTCCTGCTTATATTAGGTGGGAGACTCTATTATCTATAGACTAGGTGAGTTTCACCATAACAATTTATTCGTTTTTTACGGCTTATCAAAACTTTGCAGGTTATTTAAAGCCAGAATTTTTTTTTCTTTAGATTGTAAGATTTTTTTTTTATATAATAATTGTTTAGTGGTAACGTCTTATTAATTAAGCAACAGCTGGAGGAGGAGAGGTGACTTCGTACCTTTACCAAGAGTAGTTGCGCGTCAGTGATTATAACGAACTCAAGGGGGATTGGAACTCGGTTCTCCGATTAACAATTCCGAGGCCGTTATCACCATCCGAACATCAAAGTTTAGAGCACCTGACATTTACAAGCGGTTGCAAAGAAAGAAGCAGACAGAAAGAAAAAAAATTATATACGTGCTGACAACGTCAACATGTGGACTCGGGAGTGCGGCTTAAATATATGCATACAACCTATACATGGACGGAGATGGTAAGGTGCCGATTTGTGTAGCGACAGAAACGACCCCGCCCGCTCATGGGACTAATAATAATGGTGATGAGGATGCTGATGAGGATGCAAACTTGAACGCATGATATCTGACGGTGTCATTGTAGAATCCAGACACAGGTAACATTATTTGAATCTTTGATTACTATCTAAAACCGTGATGGAAATATTTCCGTCTTGTCAAGAACTTGATGATGTGATAAGCTTAACGACAAATCTATTAGCAGGACATATACCAGTAAATCATTATTATCCCCCAAGAATTCTTGCAATCTAAAATATTTTCTGACACTAAATAACCCGCAAAGAGTTGATAAACCGTAAAAATCAAATCAAACAATCAGTAACTGTATTTGAATGTTTGTCAATCATTTTTTTAAAATAGCTTGAAGCGATTAAATCCTTTTGGACTTTAAAAAAGACACTCCTTTATCGGATCATGTAAGCTGGGGTGCGGAATTACAAACTAAGGTCCTTAAACTTAACAAACCCCACATCACTCACAAGAGTTGCAATAACGAAAATGTATCTGGAAGGGAAAATAAAGATATATTCAATATGCTTTTTACATTACCTTAAACAAAGGTTTTGCAAGGAAAAAACCTATCAGTATCAAACGAGCTATAACAGTGAACACTTGAAAACTGTTTTACGATAAAGATTCTAAAAATCAGCCTTGATCTTAAATAATCAATACATCTCAGGAGAAACATAAAAATCACATCCCATATACTTCGTTCTACGTCTTTCGCTCTCAAATCTTTTACTGTTTCGGCTAACAATGGTAATGGTATAATAATAATAATAATAATAATATCAACCGTTTCATTACCATGAAATATTCGACATTCATTGGCCGAGCAGCCAGTGATAACCGATTACTCTTTTCCGTTTTCAATGGGATGAAAGCGTAGAACCGTTTCAGCTAACCTTTAATGGTAATAGGAACATTAGCCGTGTCCTTATAAAGACATTCATCATTCTTTGAACGACCAGCCAGTGCTATTCGGTTAAGCCTTTCTTTGGTTGCTAGCCATTTGACTGGGATGAAGCGTAGTACCTATTCTGCTAATCTCTAATGGTAATAGAAATATTAGCCGTTTCCTTATAAGGCATTCATTAAACTGAGTATTTTTTTTTTAAAATAGTTTTGTCAATTCCAGTATCATTTTATCGCTCTTTCGAAAGCTACAAGTAAGAGGTCTTCCGGACCTTCTATTTGACGTGGTATGGAACACTAACATCTTGATCATGTCATTATTTTCCCTTCAAGTTACATGTAATATCCATTTTAATTATTGCTACTGTTGGTAGTCCTCAAGTGATGCGGTTTCTCTTATTTGGTAGAGTCAACTGGCTTGGCCATTCAAGACATCCATAGTAGTCTCCGTCCAACGAGGTTATTTAATAAAATGACTCGATTGTTCATGTTGATATTTTGGTTACGTAGAGATTGGTGGTATTGTGCGAAACTGACACTGGCACAGCTATTCTCCGTTCAATTTCTTTTTCTCCTATAATTAATTTGTTATAGCTGATCGATACGGTGACTTATCTGAAGTGTTTTGTATTACTAATTACACACCGTCAATATTTATGAAGGATTCGGGGTAGGTCAATCATAAAAGAAATCCCTGTTTAATCACAGAGGCATGGGACTTACTTCGATAAAGGCCAATAAAGCATCATTCTCTACATGGGAATGAGTTTCGTTAAGGTGGAGTAATGGATAGCGGCTTGGATTGAAGAAACGGAGATCCGGGTTCGAATTCCAGTCGAATCCATTATATTCAATTACGTTCTAATACCCATGGGAAAAGTATAAATCCAATTTTTCCCTCACCAGCTATGTGTAAATAGTAGGGCAGACCGGGTTCTCTAACCTTGGATGGCAACTAATCTACCACAGAAAGAAATGGCAACCTACCGAGAAAAAAGAAAAGCTGCCTCGTCAAACGTGTATCACGCATGACACATAACTGACTTTGTTTGTTTTTTTTTACTTTACGGCATATCAACCCCTATGGGTTATTTAATGCCAACAAAATTTGTATTGCTGGTAATATTTTTTTGCTGGTAAAAATGCATTGCTGGTAATAATATTTCTTCAAAAATTTGTTGCTGGTTATTTTTTTACAAAAACTTATTGCTGGTATTAAAACCTATTTTTACACATTCATAATGTTTTGACCTCAGTTTGGGGGTTAAATATTTGCCTAAAGCTGGGAGCATAACTGGTGCTACCACCCCTGGTCAAGATGGAACTGGGAACACCAGCAATTAAGAGGTGGTTCCACGTTCCTCAAAACCGTCTGATCAGAGGCCTTTACTGTTAGACGTAGCTCATGGTCTTACCCAGGACGGCATTGAAATAACAATATATTCAACTATAAGAGATAAAGCATTGAAACCATCATATGAACCTCCAAATTATTAGCATCGTATTGTCATCACAAGTATTGCTGCTCCAGCTTAACTGGGTGTTCCTAAGGCAAGGCGGTCCGACGGATCCCCGGTAGTTATTACATTTTTAACGAGGATTTTATCTGAGTCGTTATAGCACTTTATTGACAATTATTAAGACACTCCAATAGAAAGGGATATTTTTTTTTTACTTCGACTGATATGCCGACGGTATCAAAATTGCCAGTAATGTTCTAGTAATATTCATTTACGTCGTGTTCGATTTTTATCTTGAACCGTGTCGATTTTTGTCTTCCTTTCACCAATAAAGAATATTTTATTTCTTTTCGTATTTTTTCTTAATTTTTTTTTCTTTTTTAAATGTTGGTGACTGTTTATTTATACTTTTGTCTCCATATAAAATTCAGTTTTTTCCCCTTTATACAACTTCATCTAATTCTATAATATTTCCGCTATCTACTACCGGTTTTTATAGCTATCTATCTATCTATCTATCTATCTATCTATCTATCTATCTATCTATCTATCTATCTATCTATCTGTGTGTCTGTCTGTCTGTCTGTCGTTCATTACCTCAGTCCATGTCATATATATCTGTGTATCTCAATATTTTCATATCTATCTACCTCTATCTGCTTATATATATATATATATATATATATATATATATATATATATATATATAGAGAGAGAGAGAGAGAGAGAGAGAGAGAGAGGGAGAGAGCGAGCTATATAAATAGCTATATATATATATATAAATTTTATCTCAGACTATTCATATCTATCTATTTTTATATATATATATCTCAATCTCTTCATAACTATCTATCTATTTATCTATCTATCTCAAATCTTCATATCTATCTATTTATCTATCTATCTCAATCTCTTCATATCTATCTATCTATCTCAATCTCTTCATATCTATCTATCTATCTATCTGTCTGTCAATATCACTCAATTTCATATCTATCTGTCTATCGCAGACTCTTCATTATCTATCTATCTCAATCTCTTCATATCTATCTTCTCTATCTATCTTTATATCAATCTCAATCCCTTAATATCTATCTACCTCAGCCTCTTCATATCTATCTCTCTGTTGATCTCTCTCTCTCTCTCTGTGTTTCTCTCTCTCTCTCTCTCTCCATATATAAATATATATAAGTAGATGAAAGTATCGTACCTCTTCTCATCATCATCATCATCTCTAATGGTAATACGAATATTAGCAGTTTAATTATATGGAACTGGTGCTATTTCGGTTTGAGAAAATGTCTACTTCGTCATGATCAGACCAAATGGGCCATTGTTTATGATTATCCTAAACTATCCACAAGTCACTATACCATCAAGAAATGGATCAGTCACAGACAACAGATGAAGAATCGAACACACAACAAAACTTCGAATACTCTCTTCACACTTGCGATATTTATTGAGGTGGACCAAATATTGTTGAAATCGATTATACCTGTTCTCTCTTTAGCTGAATAACTTTTCAGTGAATCTTATGACATGTTGTCAAGATGGCTAAACGTCTTATCTGAAAACCATGAAAAAAGAATGTCGATTAGTGTTTTTTAGATATTAAACATTTTGTTGGATGGATACTTATGATGCTACACGATTTGGATAATTTTGCTGTTACACCCCAAATATATATATATATATATATATATATATATATATATATATATATATATATATAATATATATATATAATATATATATATATATAATATATATATATATATATATATATATATATATATATATATATATATATATATATATATGATTTCTGTAGTTTACTGCTACAGCAAGCAGAAACATTTTTTTTTCCTCCCGATGATGGCCATGTTGGCCGAAACTAGTCGAGGAATCTAAATGAAATAATAATAATAAAAACATAAGAATATTAATCTACAACCCAGTATGTCTGAAGATTTTAATTAATTTTTTTAATAATTTTTATCGTTCAAAATATATATATATATATATATATATATATATATATATATATATATATAATGAGAAGCCACGTATACTTTCTTAATATGTATATATAGAAAAAAACAACTGAAAAGTTGCAAATTAAAAAAAAGACTTGGGTATTTTAAATCTTTATAAATATTTCAATAGTTAAACAAAAATTTTTTTTTAGATATAGTTACACATTTTTTAAAACGATATTTAAAATAGTATTACAGTTAGATTTACGTTAGAAATATTCGAACACAGTTGCATTCCATATCACGTGACGTCCGCTACTTGTAAACAAACTTCTGAAAACAGTTATTTCTGATGAAAGATCGGGGTCGATCTGAAATATCAAATATATATATATATATATAAATATAAATAAATACTTTCACAAAAAAACATTCAATTTTCTTTTTTTTTAATTTGCAACTTTTTAGTTGTTTTATATATCTATATCTATCTATCTATCTATCTATCTAAATATGTATATATATATATATATATATATATATATATACATACATATATATATATATATATACATATATATATATATATATATATATATATATATATATATATATATATATATATATATATATATATATATGGAGAGAGAGAGAGAGAGAGAGACAAAGATAGATATATAGATGTATTAACAACTGATCACATGATAAAAGCCCCATGTTCTTATCTTTTACCGAAATCTTTGATTCTTGCCCACCCGCTTTTCCATATGTTCCCTTTTGCCCCGAAAATGACCTTATAATCAGACGCACCTTCTTGTTTGTCTTTTCTTCGTTCTTTGTGAAAAAAAGCCTTACTTTGATTGAAGGCAACGCCGCTTAAATGTGAGTCACCATTGATTGTTGTCCATCAACACATTACGTCTGACGCCGCACATCGTCGGACTCTGAGGGTGAGGAACGAGAGAAAACAGTGTGTAAGGCAGACGATCAAACGGTTGTATTATGAACTCCGCTGCGGTTATACATAATTACAAAGTCAATCATATTTTTCGTTATCCTATATTCATCGCACCCACGCACTCACATGGTCATATAGAAGTATATATTAGAAATCTAAGGTGTGAAGCGCATAGTCTTCCCACTATTAGGGGTTGGGCGGGCAATGGTGACGGTTACGCATTACAAAATCTGTGTACTTCAATGTGGAAAACAGTTTGTAACATAGCTGATTTCGCTGGTCGTTATCGTCGTTGATTCTTTAGTTAAACATGACTCGGGTTTACATATGCGGTTACAGGTAAAACCTTGTTTATGTTTATAAGTGTGTCTATAAGTAGACGCAGATTAGTTTTATATTAATTATGTGCGTAAACACTAGTTGGTTTTATACCTGAGACTATAGGGAAAAAACTTGTTTAGAATTATACTTGAGCCTATAAGCAGAGGCAGATTGTTTTTATATTGGGTATGTGAGTAAACATTTGTTGTTTTTATATACGAGACTATGGGTAAAAACTTGTTTAGGTTTATACTTGAGTCTATAAGTAGACGCAGATTGGGTTTATATTGATTATGTGGGTAAAAAGTAGTTTCTTTTGTACTTGAGACTATAGGGAAAACGTGTTTACGTTTATACTTGAGTCTATAAGTAGACGCAGACTGAATTTATATTGTGTATGTGGGTAAACATTGGTTAGTTTTATGCCTGATATTATAGGGAAAAACGTGTTTAGGCTTATACTTCAAACTATAAGTGGGCGCAGATTGGGTTTATATTGTGTATGTGGGTAAACATTGATTCGTTTTATTACTGAGACTATAGGGAAAACTTGTTTAGGCTTATACTTGAGTCTATAAGCAGACGAAGATTGGATTTATATTGAGTATGTGGGTAAACATTAGTTTTTTTTTACCTGAGACAATACTTAAAATCTTCTTCATGTGTATACTAGTGTATATAGTTAGACACAGATTGGTTTATATCGATTATGTGAGTAAATACTAGTTGGTTTTATACCTAAGTCTATGGGGAATAACTTATGTAGCTTTATACTTGCGCCTATTAGTAGACGTAGTTGGTGTTTATATTGATTATGCGGGTAAACATTGATTAGTTTTATACCTGAATCTATAGTCAAAGGCTGGTTGGATATACACATATATTATGTAGACAAATACTGGTCACATTCTGGTTCTTCTTCACTAAATAATGCTTTTATTTACACAGATTGTAAATAAAAAAACACTGATAAATACATTGATTGAAACTTAGTTGGAAGAGGGGCAAGAAAATGAATGGATTCAGTACTTTTAATAAATCTTGAAACATTCACGATAATCATCATCAGTGTCATCACCGGTTTTGGTCGTAGGATCGCTACACCACTGAGTACCTGAACTCTTCCCAACCCCAAATATATGTGTCCAAAGCCGGAGTCGGATTCACATCTTAAGTAGTGTGTTTTGGGCATACACACCTTGTGGTTTGGTTTGGTTTGGAAGGGGTACTCGGTGCCTTTCCTTTTCTCAGGCCTTAATACGGGTGATATGAGTGGATGGTGGCAATGCCCCTTCATAGTGTACCGGATTGGCAGTTTGCTGGTTGCTGTTCCCAACTAGTAGCTAGGAGCCGATCTCTCAACAGTTACATAATATCGGGGTTCTAGTAGTTCCATGTTGCATATAGAAGGGTGTCCCTGCAAGCACCTTCGGTGGGCAAGCCTGAGGCCACACTATTTTGCAGTCTATATATCAAGGTGTTAATAAAAACGGTGAAGCTCGAGTAGATACCTCGAAGGCGTTTGACAGGATTTATCCTGCTGGTCAGCGTCTACGCTATTACAGGACGGTTGTTTGATCTAATTCAATCGTTTATATAATATCGTGAAATGAAGGTTGTTCTGAACTAGCTCGCTTCCAGACACTTTTATACGAACGCGGGTGTCCCTTAATGCTCTATCCTGGGCCCTACGCTGTTTCTGATCTTCATCAATGATCTTCCTGATGTCATCAGTTCTAAAGTCATTTATGCAGATGGCACTAACATGTACTCCTGTCTCCATAGAAAATCGACAGATATGACAAAGCTAACCTGGCCACTGCTCTTAAAACGGACCTCCAATCCGTGGTTAACTGGGATAGGAAATGGCTGGTGAATTTTAATGCCTCCAAAACTAAACTTGCTCTCATTTTACCACCATAGAGAAAATTACCTGTTCGTCAGATCTGACAAAGTTAACCTATCCACTGCTCTTAAAAAGGACCTCCGATCCGTGGGTAACTGGAACAGGAAATGGCTGGTGAATTTTAATGCCTCCAAAACTAAACCTGCTCTCATTTTACCACCATAGAGAAAATTCCCTGCCCGCCATCAGCATAGCTGATGTTTGTCTCATGGAGAACGTCTCACTGCGCGTTCTTGGCCTTGAAGAGGAACAACTACATTGGATCAATAGCTGCTGAAAGGAAAGTTGGTTCATTGTGTCGAGCCAGGAGGTTTTTCTCGTCAGAGTCCATCTTGCAAACTACCATTCTTCCGTGAATTGAATATTGTTGCCATATCTGGTTTGATACCCCTGCTCTTTATCTCGAGTTTTTTGACAAAATCTAAAAAAGGATCTGCAATATAATCGATCCAGACATGGCATCTCGACTTCAGTCACTTTCCCATAGACATGATGTGGCTTCCCTCTGTCTTTTCCATAAATATTTTTTTGCACCTGCTCTGGCGATCTTTTTCACCTGATGCTCCGAATGCATGAATTTATGCGTTCTACTAGATTGACAACTGGGTACCACCATTTTACTGTTGAAAGAGTTAAATGCAACTGCCACTACTACTTTTTCTTTTCTTGCACTTCCCGACAGTGCAACTCCTTTCCTGTTAATTGCTTCCCCGATAACTACAATATTCAAACATTTAAATGTAACATCAATCGCCATCTTCTGTTGACCTGAACCCCGCTAATCTTATATCCTTTCCTCAATCCCCATTGTACCCAGATGCTCCCTAACTTTCAATCTAAGTAACACCACGAGTATTAGTGGCACATCCGCCTTGCTTGGGGTGAAATGATTACAAAAAAGAAAAAATGTTTAAAGTAATCGATATCTAAAATGTCTGTCAGTATGTGCGCATACATTTTTATCAAAAAATTATACATGAAATTCCTAAGTGTATTTGTATGCCCTTGTGTTCATATATATATATATATATATATATATATATATATATATATATATATATATATATATATATATATATATATATATGTGTGTGTGTGTGTATGTAAATTCCCAAGAGGATAGAATCCAGGTAGAACTCAATGTCCAGGACAGAGTAAGAATATAATATAAAAGGCTCAAACACTAATATTCCATTGTTATAATTTATTAGATTGGAATCGTAATCACGATCCAATTCATCAGATCTACAAATTCCTATAACCATGGAATATTAGTGATTGAGACTTTTATATTATATATATATATATATATATATATATATATATATATATATATATATATATATATATGCACATTTCATAAAAAACGACTGTCAATGTGGTTTTATTTAGTTTTTTATACAATTTCTCATGCGATCTAATAATGTTTTTCTTTTCGGATGATAACTTATAGAAAAACTTTCCGAATGTTCTTTTTATCCGAGCGCTTTCGGCTATACATTTAGCCATTTTCAAGGATTGTATTTTAACTGTTAGAATTAGAAATAGTTTGTTATATGTATGTTTTATAGAATGTTTCATTTTTTTGTTTCAAAACACGGACAAGATATTATGTCCATGTTCAAAGTTAATATTATTAAGTGTTGGTTTGTTTTTATTAATAAGGCTTCCATTATTTTTAGCCTTTTTTTGCATGTGGATGATGCTATCATTATTATTATTATTATTATTATTATTATTGCTGCCTAAATACACAAATATATATATATATATATATATATATATATATATATATATATATATATATATATATTAGTGAGGATTATGTATTAGAAATGTACGTTCTCTTTGATTTCTGTTTACAGTAGGATCGCTCTGCAACGGAATACAATAACCGGAAATAAATTCTTAGCATCAAACGATTCCTTCTGCAATATTATCGAAGTCCTACATTCTCTATATTTTCTGTAATTACCATTTTAAACGCTTTCATTTTGGAAAAACACTTGACCTCCAGTTTCACTGACCGTATGTCGTATACTCTCAAACATTGCCAGCTAACAATTGAATATTGCCTGCTCTGTCCTTGCCGGCTTCATGGTCTTATGTACTTAAACAACCCTAGTTAATTTGTATAAATTATTTCTGTTTATTGTACGCTTAATATTTCCTTTGATATACGCCCATCCGGGACAAACACAGAACAAGCACACAGCCGGAATTGAAAGTATCAATAAACACAAGATGAAATAAAAGATATAAGAAACCCGGGCATAAATATAAAATCTCCTTGATTCTCTAATGCTATCAAGCATATTTCTGTAGCGAGTGGATTACAAAACATTAACACGCGTGGCTGAAAAGGAGACCGGCCAATCGAAAACTACTGATATTCTGCAATAAAAATATGCCAATCTAAATCTTTTGTTAGAATATAAAACATCGCAAATGTTTTTTTTTTCCCTGCATGTGTGGTTGGTCTATTTCTAGATAAAGCTGAAAACATATTTTGTCTTTGAAATCAGCGGGGATAACACATAAAACGGAATATAGGCGATTTTCCCACAAACAGGGAGATAGTTATGTTTTTTATGGCTAGATGTAACCGTAAGTTCTATGCTAACAGTTTCTTCTCTCACACTTCTCGCTAGTGAAACTGTCTTCCGGATTCTTGCTTCTTGAGATAGCGAAAAGAGATCTTTTTCATCATTTTACCCTCAAGCAATGCGGTAATGACACAAGTACGCAGGAGTTCAAATGCAGTGAAAGTGAGAGACGAGACTGAGCACAGTGAGGATTGTGAAAAGGATAGTAAATGAACGGGATTCAAAAAGATAGAAGATGGCGATTGCATTTAAATCTTTGAAGTCATCACGGAAGGAAGTGAACGGAAGGGGGTTCCACAGACGGGAAGTGCGAGAAAAGAAACTATTTCAGTAGAAGCGGCGGTTGCATTTAACTATTACAAAAGTAAACAGGCGGAACCTAGATGTCAATCTGGTAGCAAGCTTAAATTCATGTAATGGCGGCATCAGGTGTATAATCTTGTCAGAGCTGTTGCCACGAAAATATATATAGAAAACACAGAGGGATATCACGTCGCGTCCGTGAGAAAGTGACTGAAGTCTAGATGCCAAGTCAGGATCAATTACATTGAAGATCCTTCTTTGAATTTTGTCAAGAACCTCGAGACGAATAGCAAACGCAGCAGACCAGATATGACAGCAGTATTCAATGCACGGATCAATGGTAGATTTATAAGATAGAATTTGCAAGACGGAATCTGACTTGAAAAATTTTCAGGCACGACACAAATTTGATCTTCAAAAATGTAAAGGCAAATTCAATCGTTATCTTCTGCCTTCTTAATTCTTGTTCTTTGAATATTCTCGCTTTAATATTGTTTGTTTTCTGATATTTCTAACACCCAGTCATCCTTGCGTCTTTTCTGTTACACTAATGTCCCTCCCACCCCGTACAAGGACCTGGGACGACTTTAGGCAGAGGGTTAGCTTATGGGGCATTTTATACGGATAAGAGGGTAAGGTAACGGTTAACTCTACACGAACACATTATGATGGTTGTGATCACTGAAACATCGCCTTGGGAGTCGGTTGTTCGCGGGAAGAAGCTGTTCGAGTGGAACCTATTTCTCACCGGGATAATGCGAAGAGAATGTGGATTGTTTTCTACATTTCTACGTATGTGGCATGGTGGATCCTAGCCGTGAAGGTTAGATCTGGCGGAAACAAGTGATATCGTTCGCCTTGACACTGGAAGTAGCGACAGAGCAGAGAAAGGCTCGCCAAATCCTGCCTGTGACAGAGGTGTTGGAGAGTGGAAAGTTATTTTTCACCCACAATGACTCGGAGACGCTTTTGAACTGTATCAAGACTGGAAAGTAAGGACTAGGCAGCTCCCGCTAAATATGGCAATAGTACATCGGTTGTCTTTATTGACTTGCTTGGGATAAAAGTATTTAAAAAAGTCGTTGGGTGTCTAGCCACGCTATCCAGCCGAAAAGCATGGTAGTGGAAACGCTTATTATAACCAATAATCTGACCATATAGTAGGTAGTTCTAAGTTACACGTTATCAGTAACAGTCGTAGATATAAAATTCTATAAATATCTACATGAGATGTTATTCGGGTTTTTTTTTTGGTTTTTTTAAAATAAGGACGACAGTTCGTGCTTAAAGACTCTGTTAAACTTTAGATAAGAATGCCGATGCCCAAGCTGCTGATTTTAAATATCCCGAAGGTTTTGAAAGGGATTGGCATGCTGTACTTCTTCACATATTGCTTTGAATCGATCTTTCTTATCAAATCGCGTAATGAGAGTTTTTTTTTTTTTTAATCGTATCACCCCAAGCAAGGCCGGAGGCCACTATCACGCAAGGGGTTGGAGGAAGAGCAGGAACGGCCATTCATCTAGATCTTGCCACATAAATGCAGATGTCTCTCAGGAATCTATCCTTGGACCTACTTTGTTCATTATTTTCGTCAACGCCATTTCGCAATATCATCAGTTCCCTATTCGGTACATATGTCGATGATACCACCTATTACTACTATGCCTTTTGATTCCTTGTGGAACATAAGGCCTCAACAACTTCTCCAACGGACGCGGTTCCGGGTGATCTTCTTCAGCTCGGCCCATGTCGTGTGTACCGCCTTCACCTCTGCGTCAAGTCTGTTTTGGTCGACTCACTTTTCGCTTCCTTTGCGGATTCCAGTCAAGGGCCTGCCTAGTGAAACTAGAAGCAGGCTTGCGGAGCGTGTGGCCGATCTATCCTCATTTCTGTTTCTTGATATGAATCCCGACTGGAGCTTGTCTGGTCCTGTCCCAAAGTTGGTCGTTGGAGACGACTTCCGGTCACCTGTTTCTGAGACAATGGTAAATTTCTAAAGTTTGTGGGTGTTGGTCTTGGTTACCCGCCAGGTTTCTGAGCCGAAAAGTATGATTGGTGTTGAAGATCCGGACCTTGTTGTAAAGTGAGACGGCTGTTGATCTCCAGATTGGCCGCAGAATGTTGAAAGAGTGTCGGACTTTGTTTGTTTATTCATTTAAACGTAATTGTAACTCTGATGGGTGTTGGTATCCGTCTACCCAGATTTTAGTTGCTATCCGCGTGTCGGGATTCCAAACATTTCACAACAACAACAAAACATCTTTTAAATGACACATATAAAAGATTATTTTCTGGAGGAAAGCTAGAAGCAAGACGTCAGTTGAAATGACATTTATATATTCTTTTCAAAGATATACAATAACAATAAAATACTCAATTAACCCTACAGTGAAGTGTGGATTTTAAAAGTAATTAATATTCTTAGAACCGTATGAAATGTCTGAACAGACTTACTTTATGGTGGTTTGTCTAATATCTTTGTGAATTCGTAGACAAAGGCTTAGTAAGCGGCTGCTTGTTAATCCCTTCCATTGTGAGCATGGACAAGGCCTTAGTCAGCGGCTGCTGGTTGTCTCTCTTCCATTGTGTACATGTGTGTGTGAATGCGTGTTTGTGTACGCACGTGTAGATTAAACTGACTTCCGAAATTGTTGTGAGCCTCAAGAAGTATACTTCTATTTTTATATCCGTAAAGAGATTCAAAATCTAATTTAAAATAGAGGTGTAAACATTTTGAATACAAGGTTTTCATTCATTATGAAATGGACAAAGTCCGACAATTATTTTAAGACATTTTTATGTTTATACATTCTTTTTATAGATACAAATATTTAGGTAAATGCTTTGTTTATAATAAACAGTATTAAAGAACATTTAATATATATATATTTAAGTAAACCTAAAGAGCCAGACAAACTTACCTAGGTTTCACCTACGCGGATCATCAGGGTATACTGGCTAAAGATTTAATATAAGAACAGAATGCATATAGCCTACAACATAAAAACACGACCATGTGACAAAAAATAGAAACAAACTGTAACTCAACAGCGGGAGCGGTTAAAACATATTTATTCAAAAAAAAGAAAGAAGAAAACCAAACCTATTCTAGTAACCAGCGTTTACTATGTCTACACTTACTTAAGATTTCCGTTTTTAAATTTAGCAAAGTATTGGGTTCTTTAACAAAGCGATGGCTAACTTTTCCTCTATACATAGGGAACAAACTTTATTACCTGCTTTATATATATATATATATATATATATATATATATATATATATATATATATATATATATATATATATATGATTTGGTACAGAGAATATCTGGAAATTCATTGTTTGGGGGGTCTGTAAATTAATAGCGATATATGCGAAAGTTTAGAAATGAAGAGTTTGTTCATTAACCTCCTTAATCCTGAAATTTTGCCGAGGCTGTTTATCTAATTGTAGCTTCCATTATTTATTTTACTCCAAACCAATTCAATTTAGGTAGAAAGCACATTCTTAAAAGTCATACAAATCATTTCTCAATCGGATGAAACAATTACTGTAAGTTTTGAATGCATCTATCACTTAGGGAAAAGTGTGAGACGTACAGGAGTTGGACAAAATAATTGAAACACTTGATAAATTCAAAGTAAATTTATTTAATATGGAGTTGGTCCTCCTTTAGCCTCACATACAGCTTTAATACGTCTAGGAATGGAATCATACAGCTTCCTGACTTCATCCAGAGGAATTTTCAGTCATTCTTCCATTAATACCATCTTCAGCTCTTAAAGACATGAGGGTGGAGGATAGCGGCCCCTAACCTGTCGCTCCAAAATGCACCACAAATGTTCAATACTATTGATATTTGGAGATTGGGGAGGCCACTCCATGTGTTATAGCTGACTTTCATGCTCTTCATACCAATTCTTAACCACTCGAGCGGTATGTATTGGAGCATTATGATCTTGGAAGATGCAGTCACCATCAGGGAATAAATTCTGGGCCATTGGATGAACATGATTGCCCAAAATGTTCAGGCAATGTTTGCTGTTGATTCTACCATCCAGGGCAACTATTGGACTGAGATATTTCTATGATATGGTGGCCCAAACTATCACTGATCCACCTCCATGCTTCACTGTTGGAAGAAGGCAGTCAGGGTTGTAAGCTTCTTTGGGCTGCCTCCACACATAAACTCGCCCTGAAGTTGGGAAAAGAGAAAAACTGGACTCGTCTGAGAATATGACTTGCTTCCATTGGTCTACAGACCAGGCATTGGGATCTCTGCACCATTTCAACTTCTTCTGAATGTTGCGAGTGGAGAGAAGAGGTTTCCTTATGGCGGCTCTTCCATGATATGCAGCTTTATGGAGCTCACGATGAACAGTTTTAGTAGAAACCGGACTATTCAGATGATTATTCAACTCAGCAGTCAATTTGTTGCCACATTGCGTTTCAATGCACGTCGGTCCCTGTCAGTAAGTTTGCAAGTCCGACCCGAATTGTTCCGGTTGCTACAGGTTTTGCCCTGTTTCTCGAATTGCGTCATAGTTCTTAATATGGTAGCTCTTAAAAAAACAAACAGTTCAGCAACCTTAGTGATCGAGGCTCCTGTCATGCGATCTCCAACAATTTGCCCTTTTTCGAACTCGGAGAGGTCACACATTTAGCTTAAATTTTACTAAATTCTAAAAATTAAATAAGCTAAAGACAGTAAATTAGATAAGTAAACGTATTTACAATAGATATAACCTGAAATTACGAAGTTTTAGTTAAAGTTCTTAATATAATATGTCTTTGAAATATTGGAGTGGAATTTGCACCTGTTCCAATTATTTTGTCCAACCCCTTTATATATATATATATATATATATATATATATATATGATTTGGTACAGAGAATATCTGGAAATTCATTGTTTGGGGGGTCTGTAAATTAATAGCGATATATGCGAAAGTTTAGAAATGAAGAGTTTGTTCATTAACCTCCTTAATTCTGAAATTTTGCCGAGCCTGTTTATCTAATTGTAGCTTCCATTATTTATTTTACTCCATTGCAATTCAATTTAGGTAGAAAGCAGATTCATAAAAATCATAAAAATCATTTCTCAATCGCATGAAACAATTACTGTAAGTTTTGAATGCATCTATCACTTATGGAAAAGTGTGAGACGTACATCGACTCGAAGTAAGGAGATTTATATTTGAAAAATCACAAACACAAATAATTTGTCGATATACAACAAACTACTTCTAATTAAAATCCATTACGCTCTCACCTCTACAATAAAAGGCGATATGAAAAAATAATACTTTATCTCTTTAAACTTCTCGACTGAGTTTTTACTTTCTTGTTGTTAAGCATTAGAGTCACCATTATTTTCAAGTGAAATATAAATGATTATTAGTCTATGAAAAAAGAGTTATATCTGAAAATTAATACATTTCGAAATAATTAGAAAGCTAAGTTATTACTATGGATTTCGTTAGATCGGACTAACGTCCTCATCTTGGTTGCTTTCCCCACAACGTTTCGGCCGTCTGATCCTCCGGCCTTCTTCAGGTGCATCTCGAACTCGGGAACCGTCGGTCTGGAATTTCGAACCCAACCCTTTATTGTTACGGGGGTACCATGTTCTCGTTCCATTAAGGCCATCGCTGCTGCTACTACTGCTTGACGCCATCGTTGCTGCTGCTGTTGCTTCTATTATCGTTGTCACCGCTCTTGTTTGTCGCTGCCACTGCCTTTGCTCGGGATTGAACTCAGAACATCGGGAGAACTTGCAATCACTGTGTCAACGTCCTAGTGACACATGGCCGAGGCGACTAGGACGTTGACACAGTGATTGCAAGTTCTCCCGATGTTCTGAGTTCAATCCCGAGCAAAGGCAGTGGCAGCGACAAACAAGAGCGGTGACAACGATAATAGAAGCAACAGCAGCAGCAACGATGGCGTCAAGCAGTAGTAGCAGCAGCGATGGCCTTAATGGAACGAGAACATGGTACCCCCGTAACAATAAAGGGTTGGGTTCGAAATTCCAGACCGACGGTTCCCGAGTTCGAGATGCACCTGAAGAAGGCCGGAGGATCAGACGGCCGAAACGTTGTGGGGAAAGCAACCAAGATGAGGAAGTCAGTCCGATTAACGAAATCCATAGTGAAAACCCCTCATCCCAAAAATATAGACAATTAGCTAAGTTATTACTTAAGTTAAATTGCCAATAAACATATGGATAATTAAATTTTGTGAGATATTGATCAGGGATAATTAATTACGTTCGATGTTTTCACATATTTTTGCTGACAAATAGCAACATGCGATTGTGTTTGCATTTGAATAAATAATTATGTATCACTGTGTGAATAAAAAAGTATATATGCGGGGTGATTGAAATGTGATATGTCCCGGAAAGGGATATATTTGTTCGAAATAGCTAAGTGGCTTTGGATACTGTAACCCGGTAGGACAATCTAGGAGGTAGCCGTAATGAACTGGTACATCGTCGTAGTCGTAGGCAATAGGTATAGACAGTAGGCGTAGGCGATGTATCTCCACATCAGTCTGTATTTTTGGCTGACACCAGCCAATCATATTACTGTGAGGGGGGTCCCAGGTGTATGCATATAATCAAAAAGTATCTCCCTATTTTATATATGAGTGGCCAGCCAGTAGTCGTAACTTAACACCCTGTAACTTGAAAGGCGAATACAAGAAGTTATGACTTCCATACCACAAGAGTTCCTGATGAAATCAGTTGACGCCATTCCTTGACGGTTCGAGGAGCTGGTAGCGAAATCTGGTGTCCATATCATATTTTAACTAAAAACCCATTATAAACACGTTCCGCTTATATCCATTTCTTGTAAAAATTATATCTAATAAATAAATCATAGGTATTTTAAAATGGGAATGACTTTACAATTAGTTTCTCCCACCCCTCTCTCTCTCTCTCTCTCTCTCTCTATATATATATATATATATATATATATATATATATATATATATATATATATATATATATATATATATATATATATATATATATATATATATATATTGCAAGAGATGTCTCGCTGTGGGAGAAGCACCGCATATAAAACATCTCGATCCCACTATCAACCTCAACTTATTCAAAATTGGGAGTGGTTGAAACAGTTGAAAGATTTTTCTTCAAATAGAAAGCCGATCACTCGAATTTCACCCTCACTTTCCATTTCCTAATCAGTTTCTTTATGGTAAGACGAAATTCTACAAGGATGGCCCCGTAGATTTTTTCTTTTAAACCAAGTTCACCCATTCCTACGATCCTCTTCAAAGGTAAATTAAAAGGCAACATATTGTAACTGCGATAAAATCTTCATTCCGTTGTTATAGTGATTTTTAAAAACGCATAATACTTCATCAGATAACCTTAAACATATCAACCTACTATACCGTAATCTAATGCATTCTACCTATAAACAAGACCCGGGGTGGTAGCACCTGTTAGGGTCCCAACTATGGGCAAATAGTTAACTATTAACAGCAATGCTTTTTTTAAAAATATTATTGCCAGCAATACAATTTTGAAGGAAATATATTACCAGAAACAGAATTTTGACAAAACAAAATATTACTAGCAATAAAATATATTGTTGGCATTAAATAACCCATTGAGGTTGATATGCCGTAAGAAAAAATAAACCAAACCAATCTAAACCAAAGAATACATATTCTATTCATACGAATCTATCCTAAAATGTTGTCGGCATTAAATAACCCATTGAGGTTGATATGCCGTAAGAAAAAATAAACCAAACCAATCTAAACCAAAGAATACATATTCTATTCGTACGAATCTATCCTAAAAATGTTGTCGGCATTAAATAACCCATTGAGGTTGATATGCCGTTAAACAAGATAAACCAAACCTATAAACAAGATGAAAATATCCTAAGAAATCTGATAATTATTAATATACTCCCCACTGTTCTTAGTACAAAAAATAAAATTATTTTTTATCTTTCTAAATTTAACATAATCAGCTTAATCATACGCAATAACACCTCTCCGGTAACTAGTGTTTTGGAAAAAAAAAACATTGTTTATCAGTTTAAATGCCCTTTGAGGGATTTTATTCCTGACAGATAAGCAAATATACATGTTAGCTCGCCAAACACAACATTATCAAGATGTCTTTCGCTTCATTTGTCGGATACAATTTCTTTAGAAACAAAAGGTAAATACACATTCCTGTACACTTTCAAAATAAAGGAAAATACTTGTTGACAACACCAATATATGACACAACTAAAATAATTTTTTTAAAAATCTCCAAAAACTTGAGGCCTTCTAAATGAAAATCAAGTTACCAAACTCCAACAAAATTTAGTAAAAATACAGCAACCACATACTAAAGTTCACATAACATTTAACGCAATTTTATATTTGTACCAATTGTTAGTCAGTTTCCTTATAATGAAACAATTGTTTTGGAAAAAAGTCCATGACTACAACCAATAAATATTAAAATTGTATGAATTATATTTACGGTTAAGAAGTGTAGATATATAAAAACGACATCTGAGTATTTAAACACTATCAATGAATATCTTGGCATATACATATTTAGGTATGTACACAAATGAAAACCGTTATTTGAAATACTTCTACAACCGGCGAAGAAAAATGTTCTTATATTATTAGTACAAATTTTAGTTCTCTTATTATACCACGAGCACTAAATGTGTGGAGGCGATACTGCTTATATACAGAAGCATATATATATATATATATATATATATATATATATATATATATATATATATATATATATATATATATATACACACACGTAGAAACATCTGGAAAATTCTATATCTTTATATTCGTACTACTACCATCTTTATTTAAGTGCATACTACGACTACTACTACTAATAATAAAAATAATAATAACAATATACCAACAAAATTGCCGTTAATGTTTTTTTCAGTAAAGTGATTAAAGTATATATATATATATATATATATATATATATATATATATATAGAGAGAGAGAGAGAGAGAGAGAGAGAGAGAGAGTCAGAGACATATGTAGGGAGCGATACATATTTAAACATGAATATATATATATATATATATATATATTAGATAATGAATTTCATATCTAAATTCAAATGTTTTTATCTGTTCATTCTCAGTGTATGCGTGTTTATATATATATATACATATATGCGTGTGTGTGTTTGTGTGTGTGCGCGCATTACATAAATTACTTATCAAAATTAAGTTCTATTCAATAAACTCGCTGTACATGAATATATGTACATACACATATAAGCATATATAGCAATTCCTATATATATATATATACATAAATATTGGATAATGAGTTTTATATATACATAAATTCAAACCATTTTGTTTCTATGTATTCATTACATGTTCCTTAAAC
The DNA here is from genome assembly GCA_964036315.1 of Acanthosepion esculentum. Lineage (NCBI taxonomy): Eukaryota > Metazoa > Mollusca > Cephalopoda > Sepiida > Sepiidae > Acanthosepion > Acanthosepion esculentum. The sequence continues at coordinate 87,529,817 of OZ038506.1, read as the reverse complement.
AAAAACGTTTCGTTTTTGTCTCATGAAAAGGAAATTCATGACTTTCAGAATATTTCGGCGTCTTGCTGAGTGTCGAGGCGAACCTAGACCTATACGAGGCACATAATATACAATCACGACTGTTTTAGAAATATCTTCCAATAGGTTGTCTATGAATAGAATCTCTCCCGTTAGTCTCTAACTGTGTATTAATAAAAAGGAACCACAAAAGACGGACGCTGTTGATACGATGAGCAGTCTTTATGACTTTTACGTGTTTAATGAGTTTCATAAAGACTTAAATGGTATACTGAAGCTCACATATTTTTATGTAATTATATCGATAAAATGTTACCAGTGTCTGTTAGTTAATAGCAATTTAACTGTGAAAACATATTTTTAACTCATTTTATCTCAAGCCAATCGAATAAAGCCACTAAGGCGCAAGGATTTGTTAAGTGTTTCATAATATGAGAAAAATAAATAAAACATTATTATTGAAAGAGAACAATAAATGAACAGGGATAATGAAGAGAGTAGATGGCGATTGGCATTGCGTTTAAATTGTTGAAGATGAAAGTCGACTTGGAATCAAGAAGTCGGAAGTGCGTGGGAAGAAACTGTTAGCATAGAACTTACGTTTTTTTCTATTGTTTTAATCATTGATATATAGCCGTAAATGGTGTAAATATAGCCATTTGGCGACAATCTTGCACTGCGTTTAAATGCATGAAATCAAAGCAATATAGTAAAGAGTTCATCAGTACAATTACCGTGAAAGTATTTATAGAGGGACACCGTTATTGCGGTAGGAAATTAACTGAAGCCGAGATGCCATTTTACAAGAAAATATTATTGCAGATTCTTTGGATTTAATCAAGAATTTCTAAATATATATATCAGGAGTACCAGACCAGATGTGACAGCAATATCCTAAGCATGGATGAATTACACACTTATAGATATGTTAGATAGATACGAGAGAGGAGAAAAAATTGTCTAGCTCGATACAGTGAACCAACTTTCCTAGCTGCAGAGCTAGCAATTGATTCAATATAATCTTTCCACTTCATGTCAGCGAAAAAAGTCGAAGTGGCAGTGAGTCAGTCTCCTGAAAGTCAGCATCAGCGATGCTGATGGAAGGCAAATAGTTTTACCAGACGATTAAAAAGCGGAGTTTTATTTCGGAGGACTTAAAAATAAGAAGTCATTTCTTGCCCCGTTTAACAACAGATTGTAAGTCAATTTTTAGACCAGCTGCAAATCCGGTCTTAACGAAACTATTAAGACAAGAATAAATAGTTGTGTAATCAGCAGAGGTAAAGTTCATCACAATAATGTCTTGCACCGTCTATTAGAGTGAAAGAGAAGAAACTAACAGACTCGCAGAAATTAGAGAGACAAGGTAACATACACATGAACAGAGTTAGGATTACTCGGCAAATAGTACGGAACAGAAATTAGAGCGTCGCTATAAATATAGAAAAATATTAAAGACACCAGCACTACTGATATTTTTTTACTCTTGTCCGCACGATACAAGATCCAAGAATAACTCAAGGTAGAGGATCACTTACTTAACCTGTACGACGGTAAGAAAAGAAAGTAAGATGTGCTGTTTAAGAGTATTGCATAGCCCCTTGGTGGATGCGGTTGCTCTCCCTCCACTGAGGAGACGTTTCGGACACGAATGAAAACATATCTATATTTAACGGTTTAGACTCGACTTCTTGAAATCCCTTTCATATCTATCGTTCTCACCCTGCTTCAGCCAAACAAAATCGACTTCCTTGTTTTCTCTTCCATCTGACCTCAAAGGTCAACACCAAGAAGTCGGAGCAGCGATGCACTTCCTCTAAAAAATAATGGTCTGCTAAACTATTATTTAGCAAGGAGAATATATAGGAAAGAGTTTCATATTGTAACAGTCGGAAGAATCCTCTCGAGTGCCTATTTTACAAAGTACCGGTTTAGGGAAGGAATTGCTCGAATGGAATTTACTTCTTACTAATCGAATACAAAAGAATTAGGGAGGATTAGTCTACGTATACCCGGGCAAACATTAATAAATAAAATAAAATATCTCTGGAATCTATCAAGAAAAGTATCCCCTAATGATCATCTTAATATGCTAAGAAGATGACAATCAGCGAACGCCGTTATCAGTTCTCAGCCCACTATGTTGATGACACACCTAGTTACTCCTGTTTTAATAAGTAAGTGTGAGTGTTTCGATAAGACCAAATTTTAAAAATCTTTGGTTAAATAGGGAAAATTTTTAATTTTAACGCTACCAAACCTAAACTGGTCTCAGTGAGCGCTTTTGTCTTAGAGGCTTTATTGCCTTGCTTCCAATGAAATGATTTGAAAAAAGTTGAAATGGTAAAATATTTATTAACTACTTTATAGTTTGTTGTTGAATATTATTATTACTTTTACTTGTATTTATATCTACATTCGCAGTTTGGTGATTCATTATTTTAGTTATTTATTTATTTTTATTTTATTTAATTCTTTCACTTGTTTTATATATTTATTTCCGGTTTGGTTTTAATTTTCGATTTTTAAGAAACGTAGTAAAAATGTTTTCCTATCTACATATGTATTGATCTGTGAAGGTAATTATAACTATTCTCTCCTAAAGCTTGTACGGTATTGATTTTTCGTTGTAGGCTGGTGCTGTTTTCCTTATTTTCGGTGTGATTTTCTTCTTGTTTTAAATTATCCAGATATGTTCAGAAAGCTTTGTGATGTCCGCCTACATACTATTGACTTCAGTGTCCTTCAGTGATTCCTAAGTTTCATCGTTTTCTGCTTATTTTACAGTGGCTTGGTATATTACATTGTTTTTGCGCCTTAGAGGCTGTGTTGCCTTGCTTCCAATTGAATGATTTTTTAAAAATTGAAATTGAGAAATTAGCGTTTAAAGTAGAATGCAATGCGTTCAATGCAGTGAATTATTTTTCTATAGCTTTGAGTAAGTTTCTGTATATAGTACGCATGCTAGCACCAGTAAACGATTCCTTTTTCTCTGCGTATATCTTCAATGAATGTATTCAATGAGCTGAAAGAAAATCGAAGGAAATATACATGCCAAGGCGATTTTCTACGCGTAGATTAGATGTGGCAAGAGGCCGAAATTAAAGAGTACGCAGTAAGGATCGATCTCGCTCTTAAATCTTATTTGCTCTAACGAAACACGTTGAGCTGCCCAAAGGCCGAAAGTATGGGGTACCCGTTGAGGATCGAAATCGCTATTCAGGCGATATTGATCTATTGAGACACGCTTGCTAACCATTAAAAAACGTCGAGCTGCGCAAATGATTTTCTAAGAGTAGCTTGCATGTAACACGAAGTCAAACGGATGGGGTACCCATCGACCTCGTTATTCAGTCGTAATTGATCTAGCTAAACACGCCTTTTAGCCATTACACCACGTCGAGGTACCCAAACGATTTCCTAAGCGTAGATTGGATGTGGCACGCAGCTTAAGTCATGTGGTACCAAGTGAGGATCAGGATCACTGTTCAGACCAAATTGATCTAGCAAGATACGCCTGCTAACACTACACTATGCCGAGGTAACCAAATGATTTTCTAAGCGTAGATTAGATGTGGCACGTAACTGAAAATATGGGGTACCCAGTGAGGATCGAGGTCGCATTTCAGTTGTATAGCGAAACACACTTGCTAGCCATTATCCCACATCGAAGTGCCCCGTACACTTATCTATGTATACCTCTCAACGCACTTGCACGCACACACCAACAAACACCCACACACGTTTTTACTTACATATATAGAAACATATTTTGCTGTAAAATGAAGGTATTATTTTCAAGATATCAGAAAATGGTTTCTCCCATTATGCAATGATTTTTCCCTTCATGCAACGCGCTAGTCTAAAAAAAAAAGGAAAAAAAAAGCAAGAATGCTTCTAACGATAAAAAATGTAATCCTCTTTACGCCGATCTGCTTTCTTGTCAAAAGAACAGAAGAATAAATTTCACTCGGTGGATAGCAATTCTTTAGAGTCTTGGAACTCATGAAATTTAAAAGGCTAAGTTAAAGATTATTTACTCAAAATAACGAAGTAGAACTGCTTGGCCTCAGATATCTCCGTTAGATAAAACAGGTCAGACATGTCTACTTAACTTTTAAATATACTTTTAGAAGTAGTTTAAGAATAGAATCCAAATTTAGTTAGTTTTTCCTGAATGTATAATAGCGAATTACTAAGCGTAGTTTTATGTGGCACAAGGTCGGATGTAAGGAGTCCCCTGTGTAAATCGATCTCACTACTCAATTGTAAGTGATCCAACGAGACAAGCCTGCTATCATTACACCACGTCTAAATGACTACTGGATGTATAAATATATAGATTGTATTTTCGATCACTGAATTTAACAATACTTGACTTATTTGCAACAAGCTGACGCGTTTTGAAATCTTCACAGTATGTAAGTATTTTTGAAGCAATCGCTAACATTTTTATCGGGATTTACAGATTCTGTTTCGTTCAATTTCGTAAATATTGTTCCGGGAGGGTCCCCGTCTTACTCCATCCCTCCCTATATAGGTGTGTTATCCCACGGACGTCTGCGGGATCGTCCTAGAATGACAAATGACGTCAGAGCTAGGTGTGGGGAGCCGAGGACATTCCGTCGGGGTACTAACTGATGTAGATTTCCGGCCTGTATGTGAGTAGGTCTTTTCTTTTTTTCTCTTTTTTATTCATACCTAGAAGATGTCAATTAAGATAGCCACTCTGAATGTGAAGGGCTTGAGGGATCGGAGTAAGGCGGCCCGCCTGTTCTGTCATCTCTTGTTTTGGATGTCGCCGCGATCGAAGAGGCCCACTTTTTTTGCAGTGTCGATGCTTGTGTGCTGGAGAACGACTTTGTGGTTTTTTCAGCATATGGGGACCGACATGCCAGAGGAGTTTCTTTGCTGGTTAGACATACTCTTGATGCAAAGTTGGACCTTGTGGATACCGATGCCGAGGGCCGGTTGATCGTGGCCGATATTGCCCTGGAAGTGGTTCGTTCCGAGTCGTAGCGGTTTATGCGCCCAACGATCAGGAGGACCAGGTATCGTTTTTCGGCGGTTGGTTGGGGCCGTTCTTGGTGGATTCAACTCGCTTAGTGTTAATGGGGGACTGGGGTGCCATCCTGGACAACAAGTTAGGCAGGGGGCGGGGAGCTAGTGGGATGAGGGGCGATCGTAGCCTGGTTGATCTGATCGAAGAGTTTGGTCTCGTCGACAGATACCGGGTCGATCACCCCGGGGGGAAAATGTGGACGTGGGCTCAGCATTGGCCTTTTACCCAGGTAGTTACCTACCTGCATGGAATGTTAGTTAGAGGAGCCGACGTAGACGCGTTAGATTGTCCCACCGTCCACTGGGTAGGCTATTCGGATCACAAAGTCGTTTGTGCCCGGGTGGCGTTAGATCGTACGCCTAGAATGGCTGGGTTTCTGGAAGTTCACTCTGTCTTTACCAGACAGGCGGGTCTTCCAGGAGCAGCTAACTAGCTTAGTGCAGCGGGAGTTTGTGGGGGCGGTTATCGGAAATAATTGGTGACAGAGACTTAATGGTAGGTTTAAGTCGTTCACAAATGATTTCAGCACACGGCTTGCCCTAGATAGAGGTGAGAAAGTGAAGACGCTTAAGGCTAGTTTTTCCCGGGGGTAGCTGTGGGGATCCCCTATAGATAGCCTTAGCTAGGGAGGCCCTGGAGCGTTTGAGTAGCGAGCGCTACATGGGCCAGGTAATTAGACATAGGTTAAGCAAGATGTCTTCCGAAGCTGTGAACATGGGCGCAGGTCTACGCAAGGAATAGATTCGTCGAGGTACCAATCGTTACATTCCTGAGGTCAATTCCCCGGAGGGACATACTCTTCGGGCCACATGTGCGAGGCGTTTCGGCGGCATTTCGAGCGCCGCTTTACCAAGGAGCCTGGACTCCGTGAGGACGAGTTTCGCAGTTATTTGGCTGATTTTCCTCGGCTTTCGCCGACTGAAGCGGCTAGCTCCGAGGGAGAGAACACGAAGGGCGAAGTCGACGCGGCATTGAAGAATGTCGGCATAGGAAAGTCGCCTGGTCTGGATGTATTTCCAGGGGTGTGATCACGCTGTTGAAAAAGGGCAAGGGTGTTGGGCAGGATTTAGATGATTATAGACCCATAACTCTGCTAAACACAGATTTGGGTCAAGATCCTGCAGTAGCGCTTGCAGTCAGTTGCCGAGTCTCTGTTGGATCCTGAGCAGACTTGTGCAGTGAGGGGCCAAACAATTCAGAGCTACCTTCATCTGATCCGCACGACCATAGAAGGTGTAAAAGACGGCGATGATGCCGCGCTGATCAAATTAGATCAGTCCAAGGCATTTGATAGGATTGACTATCGCTACCTTGCGGCTCTCCTGCAGGCCGCCGGATTCGAACACGACTTCTGTCGCTGGATTAGCGTCCGGTATCTCTCCCCCCAGTGCTGTGATACAGGTGAACGGAAATCTGTCTGGCGCTTTCGCGCTGTCTAGGTCAGTTCGTCAGTGTTGTCCACTATCGTCCCTACTCCATGCTTTGGCTTTGGAGCCTCTCCTTCGCCGGCTAAGGGACTGGGCTCGCAGTCCGGCCCTACGTGGAATCGCTGTTCCTGGTGGGGATCGAACCAGGGTTTCTGCGTACGCCGATGACGTATCTGTTTTCGTGTCGTCCCGCAGCGACATTGAGGCGGTACTGAAGGCGCTTGATCGGTACGAAAACGTGACAGGGGACAAGATAAACCGCAACAAGTCGTCCGGCTTGCGTTTAGGTGCCTGGAAGGGGCCGATCTTCCGGGGCCCTTAGGTTGGACGGACAGTCCTGTCCGCATTCTCGGAGTGTGGTTTGGACCCGGCCTCCAACTGGAGAAAAATTGGTCTGAAGTACGAGCAAAGGATGACGCGGCCGGTCAGACTTGGCGTCGACGGAGTTTGTCCGTGAAGGGGAGGGCGAAGGCGTGTGCCACTTACGTTTTCCCTCTCGTTCTTTATCGATTGTCCGTATTTCCTCTCTGTCACAACTATAGGAAGCCGCTCAAGCGCTCGCTAACCTCCATTTTATGGAGGAGACGCGTGAATCGGGTCAACAGACGAGTCTGTGCACAACGTCCGTGTCAGGGTGTGCTGGGAATCCCACACTTGGCGACCAACAAACTTGCCTCGAGGTTGGCTTTCCTACGCCGCGCATTGACAGGAGATTCCATTATGGCAGGGGGTGTTAGGGACGCGTTCCCTTTCCTTACTATCAGTCCCCACCATCTTGCGGGTTAAGCGCCATCATAGATCCTGGGATCAATCCTATTTCTTTTGCGAATGTCGGTTGGCCTTGGTGGCTGTTCCTCGGTCCAATGACCTTTCTCAGAAGGTCTTCTATCGTCATTTAGTGGAAGGTGTCGCGAAGGATTCCCTACGTGAGCAGCTCAACTTGTCGGAGGAGGAGTTTTGCTCTTACTGGTCTTGGGCGCCAGCGGCGGATTATCTCAGTAACCCTGAGTTTTCGCTTACCTGGCGATTGGCTCTAACCCCTGCCTCTCAATGATAAGGCCTTCATATGGGGCTTGGCAGATTTTCCAGACTGTGAGCGGTGTGGTCTTAGTTTAGAGGAAACGGCTTCGCACGCCTTCTACCATTGTCCCCGGGTTCGCCTCTTATGGGACCATGTCGGAGCGTTGACGGCTCGTCTCGCTCCCGAAAAGCTTGTGCTCATTGACCGCGCATACGCGTGTGTCAATGTGTCGTCCCGACATTCTGGGGTGAAACAAATGGTGTTTCTCACGCAGCTCGCCACGGCCCTAGTAGTGATTTGGACGACGCGAGCGGAGGAGGTCTTGCGAGGCAACCGTCTTTCTCATGATCTGATCCGATTCTTTGAGAATCATCACAAGATGAAGATTAGAACTGATAGAAAACGATTGCAATCGACTGTCTTCAGCGAAAGGTGGATGAAAGAGACGAGCTTGGTTCGTTTGAACGGGGCTATCCTTGATTTTCTCTTTTAGGTCAACCTATGTCACATCGGGCCGGCTTCCTGTGGAGCTCTCCCCTGGTTATTTTAGACTAGCTTTGTGTACCTAGTTAATGGGAGTAAGTGTCGTTCCCGGCCTGTTCCCGGCCACTTCTTTAGTTATGATCCAGGTTGAGATTCCCAACCACCCCAGTTTGTTTTTGCCCCTTTTTATCTCGTCTGGGTCAGCTTTATATTTTTCCATGCCCGTATAATTTTTTTATCATTTTCCCACTCCCTTAGCGAGAGAGCTTCTTGATTTTGTCCCCTGGGCAGAATACAGCGGCGCCTCTCCTTTTTGAGGGTTGGACGGGCCCTACTAACATCAGTTATGTTTAGTTAATTTTGTGTTGAATTTTAGTTTATTATTGGGTTCATCTGCCCGCCCTCTCATTCTTCATTATTAGATTTTTATGTATTATAATTTATTATCATTAAATTTTTATAGCATGGGGCGCGTTTTATAGGTTCGTTTTATAGGTTCGCCCTGAGAGAATGCGGTATTATGGTGTTTGAAGGATTGATTGGTGACGGACAAGTTTCATGGTGAATGCGGAAATTGTAATGAGTGAATGGGTCGTGAATGGGATTAGCTAGGTATAAGATAGTTAGTGTAGACCAGTCTCAACCCCTCCCCTTTCTCGGCCTTGTGCCATAATTATGCAATTTACAGTTACGTTCAACAGAGGCACATTAAGCCGAACTAGTCTCCGAGTTTTCCTGACAATTTAGTGAAGGTGATTATGGACAAATACCTTAAACCAGAACGTCTCGACTCTGCAGACTCGTCTTCTACTGTCGCCTGACAATTTTGGGAATGATTATCCAAAGGATTCTTGCTTGCACTGGAAAACAGTTCATCCGCTCCTATTACTGATACGGATAGACTTAACCTGCTAATGCATTACGTTTCCGTATCCGTATATACCAATATTTCTCACTGCAAAACTTGCCAGAGTGCCAGGGACATTTTGAATGGAATTTTTGTGAAGAGACGAAACGTAATCTTTGCTCGTCATGTATTAAAAACTACATGTCAATCCCGTGAGGTGTGGTTAGAACAGTTTCTTCAGCGCTTAAAAATCTTAATCGAGACAGCGATTTTCAAGCGACGACAGCAGATCAGGCCAAAGACGAATTTATTAGAGACTCCTTTATAAGTGGATTAGTATCGAATTATATCCGTCAAAGATTGCTAGAAAATAAACACCTAGATTTAGCTAGTTCTCATGAGCAAGTACTTACATTGGAGATGGCTGAAAAGCAATCCTGTTCTTACCTACAAACAAGTGTTTCAGAGGCTGCAATAAGTACTTACACTCCTACTAGTAAACCAGTTCAAACGACCCAAACAGAGAAAAAAAGACTGTTCTCTACTACATACTTCCTCATTTCTGCCCCCATTCCACCAGTTCAAAACCGTGTCTCTCCGGAAGTCAATGCATACACTACTAGTGCTGCAGCCAAGCGAAAATATTTTTGTGGTTTCAAACTACATCCCAGGTCGTGTTGCTCATCCAGGGGAAGTAAATGTCACAAGTGCGTAGAGAAGAGGCATTTCTTTGTTTGTCGATCAAGCATTTTTCATGTGTAGTTCGAATGCTGCTATTGCGACTAGTATCGTATCAACTGCAGACCCTAAATATCTTTCAAAGGCTATATTAATGGTAAAAAATAAACGGGTAGAAATGAATGCTCTATTCAACACAGAAAGCTCAGAGATTTTTATTGGCGCTCATATTGCAAAAAGAAACAGATTTGAAATTGTACATTGTAATAGTCAGGAATCTATGGAGAACGCTTCACTATCATTGCAGGTTAGAGGATATATTTTGGCCGGCCTAGAGTTGAATCAAAGTAACTACACTAACACCAATTTTTTTGTGATGACAACTCTGTGCTGCGAAGTCATACTTGGCAATGATTTCCTAATATTAATATAATTCTAAAATTAATATCACTTTTAGGGAGCCCAAAACCGGTGTAGCTTGGCCGATATAAATGTACAATGCTCCTTTCTTTTCGAAACCAATCGAAAATATTCTCTTGAAGACAATACTTTTATTCAAGTAGAATTAACAAGAATTTTAAGAACAGGAATAATCGAAGAAAGCCGATCACCATAGAGGGCATATGTATTAATAACCTCCTCTGATAATAATAAAAAAAACTACAAATCTATAAATAGGTACACTCTCCTGGCTGTATGCCATATACCTCGCACTGACGAGATGATAAACGTGATCCTCAAATATTGTGCTCGTTAGGACTTACAACCAAGTAGATATAGACGCTTATCATAAGGCTTGTACGGCATTTGAAGACTGCAGACGACTTTATCAGTTCCGGTGGATTCCGTTTGGAGTCACTAACAGGGTTTCTAGTTTTCAGAGGATTCTCGATACAACAATTCTTCACTAAAATCTACAAGGCACCTTTGCCTACATAGATAATGTGATAGTGAGCGCTTATAAATGGGCCGACCACAGTCGCAAACTTAAACGGTTTTTAGAGGCTGTCAAGAAATAAAATCTCACACCCAACCATGATAAGAGTTCTTATGGGTCGACAACCATCAAACTACTTGTATATGTTGTGGGTAAAGGAATCACGAAGCCGGAACCTGAACGGCTAAAAACAATGCTAAAACTATTTCCAAGATTATAGCCGCCTTGCGACGAACGTATGTTCGATTATTATTCCGAATGGATACCCTACTTTTCTAAAGAAAATACACCCACTTACAAAAATGACTAAAATTCTTTTGCATTCTTCTGTCGTTAAAGCCTTTGATGGTTTAAATAGAGATATTGCCAAAATCCAACCATCACTTCGGTGCATCCTGACGTTCTCCTAAATGTAGAGTCCGACGCTTCTGACCAGGCCATAGGTGTCGCGTTATGGCAAAAACGGACGTCCTGCAGCGTTCTTCTCCAGGACATTTTCAAAATTTGTGCGTAGATATTCAGCTGTCGAAAAAGTAGGCATATGCCATAGTCGAAATGGCGACATTTATTTATTGGTCAGATATCTTAATTGGTCAGATAGAGATATCTTTAAAATTAATCACTGATCAAAAGTCAGTCACTTTTATGTTATTATTTTTTCACGATAGTCCGATCCATTGTGTCTGAAATCTGTTACATTTCATATTAATGTTCAAGAGCCACCCAAGGTAGAGGATTACTGTGTGGCTTTGTATGAGAGTAAAAGGCAAGACGTGAAGTTCGTGAATTTATTTCAGAAAAGATAACAGTTAACTCGAG
>OZ038506.1:87486025-87513525 GCA_964036315.1 Acanthosepion esculentum | reverse complement strand
TTCCTTTCTATTATACTCAACGTCATGTTTTTCGAATGTCATGCGCCTGTTTATATATTTTTGAAAAATAATAATGCAGCGTTCTGAGTGGGATTTAAAAAAAAAAATAAAGGGTTAAGGTGGTAATTTGAAAAATATTGCCTGATGAGACCGTTAGGACGAAACCAAGATCGCATATTTAACTGACCACCTGATTTTTAAAGTTAAAATTTCTACATGTTATTTTTACTTGTATTTTTTTTTCACACGTGTATTGAGCACTTTTTAATACTACTGTTTCCTGGTCTGATTCCCCTCTGATCATTAACCTTCTATATATATATATATATATATATATATATATATATATATATATATATATATATATATATATATATGTAAGCAAATATGTGGATGTAGATCCGATGGTATGATGAAAATGTGGAAAAGACAAAGCAAAATCCGAATATGTGAGTTTACTGTTTTTTATTTTGTTTTTTCTTTAAACTCATATATATATATATATATATATTACATGAATCATTCATACAAAAAGCAGGTAGTGAAGTTAATGATATAAATGGCAAGAATCACTCTCGCAAACAATTTTTAATAAAATACATTAACCTCGAACCCGTTGATGAATGTTATGATCCCTGTTTATAAATTCCAGTTGTATAAGGTCTTTTCTTATTTTTTTTACTATAAGCTTTCGTTTGTGTCATACAAACATCCTCAGGTATGTAAATAGATATGTTATTTTTTTTTACATCCAGGTAAGATGTTTTACATCCAGGTAAAGATAAGATGCAATCCGAAATATGTTTTTTTAGAAATGTGTTATTGTTAACTGTAAGAAATTTTGGAGCGTGCGGTTGCAACGCTGAGGTTGAATTTTGTTAAATTTTAAGATTGTGCGTTTTTGTACTAATATAGTAATATGAGGATATACATGAAATTTATAAATTTCGTTATATGATCCCAACAGAGTTATAAATTAGTGACAATTGGAAAAACTTTCATGAAAGTATAATTTCCCGTTTAAAACATCCGATTATGCAATTTGCTTATTAGGCTTCATCAGATCGAAGGCGAAAAAATGACTTGCGTGTATAGGTATTTGTGTATGTTTAAAATAATGAAATCTTATATTTTTCCCAAGATGGCGTTGCTCGCAACAAAAAAAAAAAAAGAAGGAAAATGAGTGAATTTGTAAATAGTCGTTTAACATTTTATGTTCTTTTCTCTAAGTGACCGAGTCGAGAAATAGAATCCTTCAGAATGGGGAGAAGAATAAATGAAAGATTTGTTTTTGTCTTCTTTTTTCCCACGCGTTCTCCTTCTCGACAGTATGCTATAAATTTGGGTATATGATTACAATATAAATTTTCTAGACTCGGACCTGTTACATATAGAAAAAATGACTAAAATTAATCGCGTTTTATGCCGAGCAGAATTCTTGTCAAGAAAGTGCTCAACTGAGAATTAGAGCAACAAGAGTTAATAAATGAATAAGCGTTCAATTCAATTATCTTTCGGTCGATTCTATCATGTTCCGACAGGCGTTGTGTACATGAAACTTTGAAGTCATTCAAAATAGGGCAAAATCTTACATCTTATTAATTTAATAAATATGTGTACGAGTGTGTGTCTGTGTGTGTCTATGTGTGTCTATGTGTGTCTGTGTGTGTGTGTGTGTATGTATGTGTGTGTCTGTGCGTGTCTAGACTTTCATAACTATTTGCTTTCTTCTAATCTAATCTATCAATCTATTTTTTGTATAAATATGGCTGTCTATATAATTAAATCATGGATGAGCACCCTCACCCTCTCTCTCTCTCTCCCACTCCGTGCGTTTTTCTTTTCTCTCTCTCTCTCTCTCTCTCTCTCTCTATATATATATATATATATATATATATATATATATATTCTGTTGTACGGATAGGATTTTGTGATCCTGGGTTTCACCTTTTTGCGATCATCAGATTCTGTCTGATCATCGTAAAAGCGTGAAACACACGTTTTTTATTTTAACTTACTTCAAACAGACAATTTTTAATTAAAATATTTTAAATTGAAGATAGACACAAAGAGATCCCGCTTTGCTGTTTCGTCCAGTTTGTTTATATTTCAGATTTCTTTAAATAAACAATATTTAAAAAGTATTTTTTGGCATATTTAAACATATATTTCGATTTAAAAATATTTTAAGTGAATAAGATTTTAAAATACGAGTTGATCATACAGTTTATATGTCTTTTTATTTCAACTTTCAGCAGACATTTTTTTAATGCTGAAATCAAATTTAATGTTTTATAACCTGAACCGCCAGTAACAAACGGATCACGAGTAGTCTAGTATATACATACATACATACATACATACATACATACATATATATATATATATATATATATATATATATATATATATATATATATATATATATATATGTATGTGTGTGCGTGCGTGTGTGTGTGTGTGTGTGTTTATCTATATCTATCTATCTACACCCACAGAGCCCATCTGTAGTTTATATTGCAACTATGGTGAACAAACCTAAGTTACAGTTTCTGGAAAAAAGCGTGTTATCTAGCGTGATCAACAATTTGTTCAATGCCATCACGCTCAAACCCTAGGGCAGCTATCGACAGCCCCCATGGCTACCGTCTATCCAATTTCACATTCAAGGCTTGTGTTAACCTGTGGTATAGTTTTCTAGTACTTAACCAAATCTGCCGCACGTTGAGAACGCCCCCAGCCCGATAACATCATGAAGTCTCCTTCCTGGCAAATCGACCATGGTAAGATTCGAAGTCCGGTCTCCTGGGTTCTAACGTCCTAAACCACTTGGCAACGCGCCCAGTATAAGTATGTATGTACGTGTAAATATAGATATGTTGTGTATGTGTATATATACGTATGTGTTATGGGGCATAGAAATAGTGATTCTGTAAGCTACGAAACAAATGGTAGTCTGAAGGAGCAAGGTCTGGAGAATAAGGTGGATGAGGAATTTTCTCCCAACCAAGTTCTTCGATCTTTTGTGACTTGATTTTTGCTGTGTGTGGTCGCGCATTGTACTGATGAAACATCACCCGTTTTCTATTCACTAGAGCAGGTTTTTTTCCTCAAAGCTTGGTTCAAACGCTCAAATTGCTGACAGTATATTTGAGCATTAATTGTTGCATTAGGTGGTAAGAATTCAAAGTGGATTATTCCTTGGCAGTCCCACCAGATTGAAAGAAGAACCTATTGCCCATGAAGTTCCCTTCTCGGCTGTGGCTGGGATCCTTCCCCTTTACCAAGCCACTGTCTACGACGCTTAACATTTCGATAAAAGATCCATTTTATGTCGCCAGTCACAAGTCTATCCGAAAAAAGGTAAAACAATTTGGCGAGAATGGAGAGAAGAGCAGATGTCAACTCGGGATTTGAGGTTGTTTTCAGACAATTCATGAGGCACCCATTTTCCAAGTTTAGGAACTTTTCCAAGTTTTTGAAGATGACGATGAACAGTTGTATGGTTTGAACTGAGAACCACTGCCAATTCCTCAACTGATAAAGTGCTGTTTCAAGAAGCTTTTCATCAAACTCAACTCGACGACCGGTTCGATCTTCACCTTCAAGGGTGAAATCTCCAACTTTGAATTTTGCAAACCATCTTCTGCAAGTTCTTTCATTCACACATTCCTCTCCATAAACTGAGTGAATGTTTCTAGCCGCTTCGGCTGCTGAGATTCCTTTCTTGAACTCGTAAAGCATTATGTGCCTCAAATGATTCTTGGGTACTTCCATGTTAGCAGGGTTTTAATCAAACAAAATTTTATTTTATTGTTCTCTGAAATAAATTTTGATCAGCTTAAATGCATCTAAACATAAAAATAATGTTCAGCTCCATTAGACATTATAAAATACAATTTAAATTTCATTCATTTTAACAAAAAGTTAAAATTCGGACAGAACTTATGGGATGACATAATATATATATATATATATATATATATATATATATATATATATATATATATATATATATATATATATATATATACAGTGTGTTCCAAAACAATGTATTCACTCTTTAAATAGTTAATAATACATTTTTTATGCGGATGAAAATATGCAAAACAGATGGATTGGAAGAAGTGGGACAGTTTAATACCCACCTAGATCACCAGATTTGACACACTTGGATTTTTTCTTTTTTTTTTCTCTAAAAGACAAAGTTTACAGCTGGAAACCTGAAATAATTACTGAAATGAGAGTAGCAATTGAAGAAGAATTTGCTCAAATACCAGAGGAAATGATACTGAACATTTGTAGGTCTTGAAGATATGAAAAGTGTATTCAACAGAAGGTCAACCAGTTTGAGCATTTGATTTGAACTCATCATTATATGAACATTCTGGCATTGCCCCAAGTAGCTTTTATCTTATTAAAGTTAATTTTCTATGTCTTTTTTTATATATTTTACTCTCAAATTCTTTCAATGTGTATTCTCTCTATTGTATTAATCTTATTTACAAGTCAAAATACATAAAGTGAATAAGTTATAACGTTTCAAAGAGTGTATACATTATTTTGGGACACCCTGTATATATCTGTGTGTGTGTATGGGGGGGAATGGAACAGAATTAGTATCTGAATAAATGAATAACTATTAACCCATTTTTTCAAATTACTATTTTCACTATTTCTAGTGATCGAGGCCTCAAAATAAAACATGGCCGGTACCCACAGATGCATTTTTGATTTCAATACTAAAAAGGATTATCCCACATTAACTAAAAAGGCTTTATAAGTTTAATTGCAATTTTCTACTTCTTATTTTCATGAATTCAACTTCTCCCCCCTAAATAACTGTTATGGTGTCTATGTTGCTCTCTTTCGCCTACTATAAACAGGAATGTCTACGCTCAAGTGAAGAAGAGATGAATATTTGCTTCTCGTCTATACGACCAAACATTGAAGAAATTGTGAAAAAATACTAGCCATAGGTTTCACACTATAAGCTGCAGACAACGTTGAATAGATACATCGAAATAAAGTAATTTCATATGTATGTATTTAAAAATGGTTTTATTTGATCTCTATCTATAAAAGGGCAAAAATATTTTAAGTTAAGTGATAGCAATTGCTGTATGAGTTGTACGATTTTTGAATCAAGCACGGGCAACGCCGGGCCATGCTGTTAGTAACTTTTAAATGTATACCCTTTAAAACTTTTGTTAAGTGTACCGTGATGTTCTCATTTGCTCCGAGGCTTGGCCTTGCTATAAAAGTTTAAGAAACTCTGGTCAAAGATATAATAGTTTGCTCAAAACCAATTTGACTGCTTTAATGTTTGATGTTTTTACAGTTGTGCTCGTTTTTTTTTTGCGTTTCTAAAGGAAGCGACGTTTATTTATTAATTTATTTTCATTTTTACAAGTATCTTCATTTTCTTGTCTCGGTTTTCTAATCATTTTATGGCTGTCACTTTTGTAAATTGCATTGAAGAGTTCTTATTGTTTCTTCTGTTTTTTTAAAGTTCCCTTTCTTTCCCTGCTTTAATTATTCGTAGCCTCCATTTCCTTCACGCCTCTCTTTCCGTCGTAACTCAACTTATTTTTTACTTTATTTTCATTTTATTTTTACGGATCACCGGTTTCATATTTTTCTTCTTTCTTTTATTTTTCATTCCTTTCTGCTTCTTTTTTCTTACACATTTCTCCTTCATTCATTTCTGTTTCCTTTTCTTTCTTAAGCATTCAACCCCAAGCAAGGCGGAAAGCCACTAGCACGCAAGGTGTTACAGAGAGTTGAAGCGAGAGCAAAGAGGAGTGATAGAGGAAAGAATGAAGAGAAGGCTAGTGGATAGATCAGGCCATCTGAAGTCGTCGATTGACATTACATTTGAATAGTTGGAGGTTATAGCTATCAGGGAAACAAGAAACGGGGACGGAGTTCCACAGGCGAGAAGTGCGAGACATACAGCTATTGGAGTGGAAGAGACGGCTATATTTAACAGTTTCGATAGTGAAAGGGTGAGAGCGATATGTCAGCTTAGGTGACCGCTTAAATTCATTGAGCTTTAGGAACCGGCGAACCAGCTCATCGGAGCAGTTACCGTGAAAGTATTTGTGAAAAATGCAAAGGAAGGAAACGGCACGCTTGTGAGTGAGCAGCTGCAAATGAGATGCCAAATCAGGGCCAATTACATTGCATATCCGTCTTTGGATTTTATCAAGGACCTTGAGACAAACAGAACGGGCTCCGGACCATATATGGCAGCAATACTCAATGCAAGGGCGGATGGTTGATTTGTAGATTTGAAGGATTATAATTGTGTCTTATTCTTTCAGCTTTGCGATCGTTAAGGCCGGTAATGTAAGCAACCTACAATCAAAAATATGATTTACGGTTTAAATAACACACGAGTAGATAAGCCGTAAAAATCAATCAATCTAACGGCTTTCTCTTCCCATTTTAATCCTTTTTGGATTATTTATTTATTTCTCTTGTAACTTCTCCTTTTTTTTAATCAATTCACATCAATCAAAGGGATAATGCCATTAAGACGCAAAGGGCTACTGGGAGTGAAAGAGAATGAGAAGACTATAGAAAGGACAAGAAACCAAATCCTAAACAGGAAACAAGGGATTAACTTATACTCCTGTCCAATAGATGAGGAAGGATTATAAAGTTGACGATAGGAGAACCTATTTCTTTTTTTTTTAATTTCTTTATTTACATTAGTCTCTTCTTCATGCTTTCCACTGTTATATTTCCCCCAGATCTTCTCGAAATTCTTCATTTTTATTCTTTTTCGATTTTTTTTCTTTTTCTCGGGTGGGGACATTTCATCACCGGCAACTCAACACCGCCGACTCATCTCCGTGACAACTCACTACCAGACTTCTCAACTCGTAGCTTCAGACCGGTGTTGGCTATCATAGTTTGTTGTTTGCTCTTAGATCGGCTTTGAGTCGTAGAGATTATGAAAGAGTGGCTGTCTGTCTTAGTGATTTATTAGTTATAATAGCTTATTTGACTGACTGGTATTTAATTTTAAGTCAAAAAAGAAATATTCTTAGTCGAAGAGGAAGATAAAAAAATTGCACAAGAAGACCATTTGCTTATATTTTATAAGTTTAGTAAAAGAGAGAGTGACATCAAATTTTGGCCTTGTTACCAAGGCTCTGGGAGTAATGTTTTAAAAATGATCCTTTTATTCAGTATCTGCCTATATTTCTGAGATGAGGTATTGTAATTATTTACATCGTTCGGACTGCTGTCCTAATATTTGTTGCCATATTCACGACGTTTCGAAGGTTGAACGCTCCGGCTTTCTTCAGGTGATTAGAATTTCGAACTGAACTCTTTATTTCGCGCACCGAGGTAGATTGTTCTAGTTTCATGTGCCACGACTCTTCTGCAGTAGCCAGGTATTAAACTCACACCTCTTTGGGTCAAGTTAATCGATCCAGTCAACGCTTTTGACACAATGGATAAAAGCGATAGTCGGATCCAGTGACTTGACCCAAAGAGTTGTGAGTTCAATACCCGGCTACTGCATTGGGGAACAAACACTGGGAGAGTTGACTTCAAGGGAGATAACTGAGGCATCCTGAAGAAGCGTGGAACAAGAACCATCTATCCCGATGAACGTAATAAAGGGTTCAGTTCGAAATCCTAATCACCTGAAGAATGCTGGACCGTACAACGGCCGAAACGTCGTGAATATTGCGACAAAGATCAGGACAACATTCCGAACAATTTAAATAGCGTATAATACTTTTATTCAGTTTTAAAGAATTATGTTTTTAAAATGATCCCTAATAAATTATTTTTGTATAAAAAAATATCGACGAAAAATTCTTAGTTTGCATGTCGTTAAGTTGTCCTCGCAGTGAATAAGGTGGTGTTCAGGTAGAGGTCTACACAGTAAGAGATACAGTTTGGGGGATATTTTGGGAAAATACCATTTAACACCAGATTTGAGCAGGTTAAGTTTGTAGTGATCGGAGAAGCTTCAACTTGGGAGTCGTTTGCACAATGCAGCGGTTCGTGGCAGGGAACTGTCTGAGTGAAACATATCTTATCAATGGAATACGACTGGAATTAATGCGGTACACTACAACGTGCGTGGCACCATAGGTATTAGCCGTGAAGGTTAGGATGTAGGAATTAAGGAATTTATTTTGTCTGAGCAGTTTCCATGGTAATAACGATACAGCAACGTTTCTTCTGTGCAAAATGAACTGTAGGGTGGAAGATTAATCACCCACAAGGATACAGAAAGGATTGTGGACTACCCTGGTCATATATGGCAGCAGTACCCCATTTTCGGACTAATCTCGCTCTTGCAGTGGTAGAAGATAGCAAAAGCAGTCAGGTACTTACTGAAATGTACAGAGACCCAATATTTATTTCTTCATCTTAATGCTTGGTCGTATGATCGAGTTCCACTTGAAATCTGGGTTGAGTTAACTAAGAGTTCAATGGGTAGGAGCCATATACAACCTTAACTAAGTTTACTTCCAGGTGGGTCCAACCAAACCAGAGATGTCAATAAGCAGGAGACAGGTAAAACTTTAGTCAACTCGAGGAACAAATCTCAGTGACCCAAAAAACTCAGGAGAACAGCTCCCTCTGGTGCATCGATAGGGAAGCATTAATAGACGAATAGATGAGCTAGAGATGCAGCGATCAATGGCTGATGATACAGTGAAATAAAAACATTTCCATGTAGCTGAATACAACTGATACTAATTGGAGTTCAAACTGAGTACTGAATCGTATATTTTTTTACTATGACACTCACCTTGTACAAGGCCTAAGAGCTACTCGATGTTGAAGGCCAGAAAATAAGAGGTGCAGTTTAAGGAATATATAGGGAAAATACCGGTCAAAGAATAGATTACGATTGTAGTGATTAGGAAAAAACATCCTCTTGGGGTCGATTCTACCTATATATTTTTCTCTTAAGCTTTCCACACCAGACAAAGCTGGAAGCCACTAGCACGCAAGGAGTTACAGAGGATTTGGAGCGAGAGCAAATAGGAGTGTTAGAGGAAAAGATGTGGAGAAGGATAGAGGATAGATCAAGGCAACTGGAGATGTCGATTGACGTTACACTTCAATAGTTGGAGATCATAGTCATCAGGGAAACAGGAATGAGAAAGGGAGTTCCATAGGCGTGAGGTGCGAGATATGAAGCTATTGCAGTAGAAGAGACGTCTACATTTCACAGTTTCAACAGTGAAAGGGTGGGAACGGGATGCCAGCCTCGTAGGACGCTTGAATTCATGGAGCCTGGGAACCAGCGATAGCAGCTCATCGGAACAATTACCATGGAAGTATTTATAAAAGAGACAGAGAAAGGCGACGGTGCGTCTGTGAGAGAGAGACTGCAGACGATAAGCCAGATTACATTGCATACTCGTCTCTGGATCTTATCAAGAACCTTGAGGCAAACAGAAGGGGCTCCAGACCATATATGGCAGCAATACTTCATGCAAGGGCGGATGGTTGATTTGTAAATTTGGAGGATCCATTCAGGGGAGAAGAATTTCCTGGCACAGGGAGCCAACTTTCCTTGCGGTGGATAAAGCAATCGACTCAATGTAATTGTTCCATCTCAGGTCAGCAGGCAGCGTGAGACCGAGCAGCCGCAGAGAGGAGCTCTCGAGAAGTTGAGCTTCAGACATTCTAATGGGATGCAGGGAAGGGTCCCTGTGGTGATTAATAGAGAGCAGTTTTGTTTTGGAGGCGTTAAAGTTAACCAGCCGATTGCCTTGCTTTGGGCTGAAGGATTAAAAATAGAACACCAAAATTACCCTTTCTACCTGGTAACAATTCCGAGATAACAGGAACAGAGTTTAGGCCCAAATTCGCGGTTATTTTAATGACTCTTATGTTTGAACTGAATAAACGAAGGATTTTAAATGGAAAAATAATTTAAAAATTTAATTCATTTTTAATTTTGCCGTCAGTAAACCTGAGGAGAGAAAAAGGAAAACTGATATCTGATTTTTGTTTTTACTGTACCGGAAGCCACTCGAGACAGAGAGTTAAGTTAAGGGGTAATTTATACGGATAGAAGGGGAACTGTTATATAGAAACAAAATGCCGCTGCCGACACGTGAGTTTGAACATAGATCACTAGTGTACAAACACAGGCGATCTCATTATTGAATTAAATAAACCAGCTGGCCATAGAGGAGACGCATCAGTAAGAATTAGCTTGGCGTCTAATAGATCGCTATTTCTATTCTATCCTCTATAACTACACTGGCTGATTTTCTCTATACTATTCGCTAGACTATTTCTCTATTCGGATCACTATTCGACGTTTACTTTTCGTGCTAGTATTATCGAGCAAGTACTATTACTGCAAGTGATATTAGAAGGCGTCTGACACCAGTATTGTTCAACGGCGTTACTATAGCTGTATCTGCGATTACAAAGTCTCTACTACAATGAGCATTACGAATGTGACCACGAGTGTTCGTTGACATCACAAAGGAACATCACGGTTAACACTAAACTTGAAAAGGTTAAGAGTTATAGACCGGGAAAACATCATCTTGAGAGTATATTTTACAGGACGGCAGTTCGCAGGAAGAAGCAGTTCGAGTGGAAATACTCACTGATGTTATACGGAGGGATGTGGGTAGTTTGCGACAACATAAGGGGCATGGCGGGTTCTAACAGTGAAGGTTAGATCTGGCGCAACCAAGGAATGTAGCTCGTCTGAGCACTTTTTATATAGAAATAGCGATAGAGCAGTGAGAGGGTCGCCACGTCCTGTCGGTGAGAGAGAGGTTGGAGGGTGGGAAGTAATTCGTCACCCACAAGAACTCGGAGACGCTTTTAGGGGAGAATTGCCTAATAATTTCGAAATGGACTATCTCACATTTATATATCACTCTTTCTAATCGTTTATTTTTATTATTTTTCTATTATTTCTATATTATGAAGAAATACAGGGGTCGTATTCACGTGAAGGAACTCAGTAATTTAAAACAAGAAAAAATTAACAATGTAAACAAAATAGAAAGCAAATGGACTTAGAAATGTATATTATGACAATTGTTAGCTATTTTTTTCAAAAGCAAAATATCCATTACTTAAATACTTATTGATATTTTCATTTAATTTATCTGAAAACATCATGAAGTCATTTTGTAAAAGATACAAAAAAAAGAAACTATTCAATTTCATATCGTGTCTGTGGTCGAAGAAGGCACGAAATCATCTGGTGGAATATTCTTTTGTGTTTTGCTTTTGCAAATTTTTGTGTGATTCTATTACAATTCTTGAACGCCATTAGCGTATATTGAATAGTTTTTTCAGTGCACGAATGACATTAGTGACGCCATCTTGCTTGCTTTCTAGGTATTTAGAAGTCGTACGTGTTTTGAAGCAAGCAGACGAGAGAATCATTAGTATAACAGTCAATGAAAGCCGAGTAGACAGTTTCCAGAATTTTTAAAGAATGGAATAAAAATTATGATTGTTTAAAGGTTTTTTTTTTCGTTTAAGCAAAAGAATTATATGAGATAATGGGGCAAAAAGCGAACCGGTTACCGACAAGATTGATATTAAAAAAGAATAAAGGATTTCGATCAAAGAAAGAAAGAAAGAACACAAGAATGTATAATGAAAAAAGAAAGAAGAAAAAGAAGAAAGAATGCCTAATGATAAGCAAGAAAGAATGAAAGAAAAAAAGAGTAGAAGAAAAGAACGATAAAAAAGAAAGGAATAAAGAAAAAAAGAAGAAAAAGAAGAAAGGAATGCATTGCGTTGACTGGAGGAGACTCGATTATTGCAAGGATTGTTCCCTTTCCTTACTATCAGTCTCCCCATCTCGCGGGTTGAGCGCCATCGTAAACCCCGGGATCATTCGGATTTCCTTCGCGAGTGTCGGTCGGCCTTGTTGGCTGTTCCTCGGTCCAGTGAACTTTCACGGCCTTGGAAGTTCTTCTATCGTCTTTTTGTGGAGGGGGCCGCGAAGGATACCCTATGTGATACGCTCTGCTTGTCGGAGGATGAGTTTCGCTCTTACTGGTCTTGGGAGCTAGTGGCGAATTACCTCAGTAACCCTGAGTTTTCGCTTACCTGGCAATTGGCTGGGAATCGGCTGCCTCTCAATGACAAGGTTTTCATATGGGGCTTGGCGGATTCGCACGCCTTCTACCATTTCCCCCGGGTCCGCCCCTTATGAGACTTTGTCGGCGAGCTGACGGCTTGTCTCTCTCCCGAATAGCTTGTGCTCATTGATCGAGCATACGCGTGTGACAATGTGTCGCCCCCGTATTCCGGGGTGAAACGAGTGTTTCTGACGCTGCTAGCCACGGCCCGAATGGTGATTTGGACGACACGACAGGAGGAAATCTTGCGAGGCATCCGTCTTTCTCATCAGGATCTGATCCGATTCTTTGAGCATCAGCTCAAGATGAGGATTAGAACTGATAGAAAACGCCTGCATTCGACAGTCTTCAGCGAAATGTGGGTGACTGGGGCGAGCTTGGTTCATTTGAACGGGGCTAGCCTTGATTTTCTCTTCTAGGTCAACCTATGTCACATCGGGGTGGTTTCCCGTGGAGCCCTCTACTTAGTTAGGTTAGACAAGCTTTTGTGTACATAGTTAATGTGAGTAAGTGTTGTTCTTGGCCTGTGCCCGACTTTCTCTTTTGTTATGAACCAAGTCGAGATTCCCAACCCCCCAGTTTGTTGGCCCCACTTTTTATCTCGACTGGGTCAGCTTTCAAATTTCCCATGTCCGTTTATATTTTCTCCTTCCTCTTTCCCTTAGCGAGAGAGCTTCTTGATTTTGTCCCATGGGCAGAATACAGTGGCCTCTCTGTTTTGTGGGATGGACGGGCCCTGTAACATCTGTTATGTTTAATTTGAATTATGTTAATATTTTAGTTGATTATTGGGTTCATCTCCCTTCCCTCTCATTTTTTCATCACTGATTTTTAAGTATTTATCATTATCATCAAATTTTTATATCATGGGGCGCGTTTTGTATGCCCCCCACCTTGTGAGAATGCGGTATTTTGGTGGAAGGTGGATTGAATGGTGACGGTTCTTTTGGTGAATGTGGAAATTGTAATGTATGAAAGGGCCATGAATCCGATTAGCTAGGTATAAGATAGTAAGTGATGACCAGACTCTTCCCCCGCTTTTTTTCGGCCTTGTGCCACAATTTTGTATTTTTACAAAATAAATCCAAGTCACCAGGCCGAACTCTCTACTTTGGCAGAGAGGAACTCGGACGAGGCTTTGCCGCAGGGCAAAGTTTCGTCCGAGGAGGTAGACAGTCCCTGAACCCGTTTATACGGGTTCTAATGGGCATATTTTTGCCGGAGAGCCCACATTAAACCAGCCTTGTGCCATATACAACCCATGTGGAGGGGTTGTTAAATATCGGAAGTCACCAGGTGTGAGTCACCAAGAGTGTATCACCAAGTGAGTGTATGAATGAGTGAGTCAGGACACCAGTGAGAGAAGTACTCTCCAGTCCACATACTTTGTACTACGTTTCCGTGAATAATATACCGTTTAACTTTATATCCGAGTCTGTGTTATTTTTCTATGGTTTCAACACCGTAAGGACTGGCGACGAGATTCGAAACGACCTCACGAAAGGGAAGACCAAAATTCTCTCTGTCGACCATAACAACTTGCGACGAGATATTCCGAATCACACAAAGGAAAGAACAAAAATATCCCTTGCCGACCATAAGAACTGAAGAACCAAAGAGAAACCTCGACCTGAAGAGTAAAAAAAGGGTCACGCCATAACTCTAAAAAGATCCCAGTGTGTTAATCTCAAGTCTGGCGAACAAAGAGAAATCTTTCATGAAAGAAAGTTACATCTACAACAGTTATATGTTAATACTCAACTGAAAAAAAACAACAAAACTGACACTCCAACCGAATGACAGACAACGTTAAATACAAAATAAGGTTTTGATACGGACGTCGGATATATTTAGAAAAGTATAAAAGAAATATTTACTCAATCTAAAGTAAACCAACAATTTGAAAAAACTTACTAGTGAAAAACCGTAAGTAAGATTTTTCCCCTCATTGCTATAATTGTTCTTCGCTTCTCTTGACCACATAGAAAAAAAAAGAAAAATATATCTGTTTGGCAGCGTGGTTGTTTATGCAAATTGTTTTTCTCCTTTTAGAAAAAAACTGAAACACTCAGACTGTATTCAAAAAAAAAAAAAAGAAAAGTTTTTTAGTATTACCAACCAGAGCTGAGAAATATTAAGAAACGGAATTAATTTCTTTTTCCCCCCCCCTCTTAGAGAAGAAAAATTGTCTAAATTTTATTGTTTTTTTCATCTCAGAAAACACGTATTTGAAGTCATTATGGAAGACTTTAAAACAATTATTGTTCAGATGATGAAAGCACAATTTGAACTGCAACAGAAGATTGAGGAACGACAACAAATGTTGGTAGAAAAATTGCTTCTACAACAAAAATAACAGGAAGAAAAATTGCTCCTACAACAAAAAGAAAAAGAAGAAAAGCAAAAAGA
The DNA here is from genome assembly GCA_964036315.1 of Acanthosepion esculentum. Taxonomy (NCBI): domain Eukaryota; kingdom Metazoa; phylum Mollusca; class Cephalopoda; order Sepiida; family Sepiidae; genus Acanthosepion; species Acanthosepion esculentum. The sequence continues at coordinate 87,498,997 of OZ038506.1, read as the reverse complement.
TCGAGATGAAAAATTTCAAGAACTATTTCTAAAGACATTGCGTTAAAAGGTTGTTTGTGAAAACAACATTGCATTTTGTCACAACACAATTTGGAATTCTATGGAGACATTTAATTATCTTCCTGAAGAAGATAAAACATTTGAAGCTTTTTATAGAAGATATGAAGATCTTTTTGCGGTTGATTGTGGAGATTGGACGAACGCTAAAAAGTTCGCTTACTTTTGAGAAAGTTGGAATCAGCCGAACATAGTAAGTTTGTCGATTACATTTTTCCGAAGAAAACAAATGAATTAGGGTTCGACGAAGCAGTAAAACTTTTGTCTGCGTTATTTACCCCTAATACAACTTTATTCCACAAAAGATGGAAGTGTTTTAACTGGTCAAAACGGGATGACGAGGATTATCTTATATTTGTGTCCATTGTTAATAAGCACTGTGACGATTTTCGTTTGGCTGAACTGACAGCTGACGATGTCAAATGTTTGATATTTGCCCAAGGTTTAGTCTCTGCAAAAAACTCGGAGATTAGACGGAGAGTTCTATCAAGACTAGAAAGCGAACCAGGTCTCACATTACAAAAACTAGGGGAAAATTGCCAGCGAGTAATCAGCGCGAAAAGCGATTCCAAAAACATCGAGGAATCCGGCATATCGTATGTTAGGAGAATTAAGTACAAGCCAAAAAATTACTCCCCTAAAAAAGGTAAAGAAAGCAAAGAGTACGCCCATTCACAATTTAAAAATAGACGACCCTGTGAAAAACAAAAATTACCCCCTTGTCTATGTGGACGTTGTGGTGGACATCATTGGGCGACAGACTGTTTTTATCGAAACAAGACATGCAATAATTGTGGTAAAATTGGCCACAAAGGGTTGCACTGTAGAAACAAAAGGAATAACAGAAACAGTCAGAAAAACTATAACTAAAAAGTAGATAAGAATCTACGAAAATACGTTGTAGTTAACATTCTAAACAAAACAGTTAAGCTGCAACTAGATTCTGGCTCGGATCTTCAATCATTAATCTTTAGACTTGGAGGAAATTTAAAAAAACAACAATGAAAAAGGCAAACAAAACAACACGTGCAGTAACTGGTGACAAAATCAAATTTGAAGGTGAGCTAACGCTACCTGTAACACTGAATGGCATTACAAAGAAATTAAAAGTTTTCGTCCATAAAAATTCTGAGAATTTGTTTGTAACGGATTGGATGGATCAACTAATCAACAATTTTTGCCAAAAAGTGGAAAATATGACAACAGATGCCCAAGACCTGAAAGAAGAATTAAAAGAAAAATGTCCTGAAATTTTCTCGGCGGGACTAAGAAAATGTAATAAAACAAAAGCCAAATTTGAGTTGAAAGAAAACGTTCAACCCGTTTTCAAAAGTAAAAGAAATGTCCCATTTACATCAGTTGAAAAAAATCAAAGAATTAGACCGACTAGAAAATGCCGGTATACTATCCAAAGTGAGTTTTAGCGAATGGGCTGCCCCCGCAAGAAAAAAGTCCAACCAAATTCGTGTTTGTGCGGATTTTTCAACGGGCCTCAATGCGGCTCTAAAAGATTACCATTACCCTCTCCCCACACCGGAAGAGGTATTTAATAAACTAAATGGTGGGGAAATATTTTCCAAATTGGATTTAACCGATGCATACCTCCCAATCCCTGTTGAGGAGGAGTGCGCAAAACTTCTACGTATCAACACCCACCGGGGTTTCTACAAGTTTGACAGATTGGCTTTCGGAGTCAAAGTTGCACCCGCTATATTTCAGCAGGTCATGTATACCATGCTGGGCGGCTTGGACTTTGCGTGTGCCTATCTAGATGACATTGTTATTGCAAGCAAATCTACCGAGGAACATCGCAAACATATCCACAAGGTTTTTGAAAGAATTCAGGATTTCGGTCTCGAAGTAAAAGAATCGAAATGCGATTTTTATATGAATGAAATCCCCCAATAAACTTCAACGAGCTCCAAAGTTTTCTGGGACTTGCCAACTATTATCAAGTATTCATAAATAATATGCACGAGTTACGAGCTCCTCTGAATGAATTGTTAAAAAAGGGAAAAAGTTGGAACTGGACAACGGAGTGCCAGTCAGCTTTCGAAAAAATAAAAAATATTTTAACAGTCAGTTTTTGAAAAAAATGAAAAGAGCATTTAAGGAACTCCTACTGACATAGCATTACAGCAGTTCCTGCCAGTTTGTCGTATAACGCCGAACCCGAATACACCATAAAATGGCTCACCGGTAGCAATCATGTTTGCCCAAAAGGTGAGATCTTTTTTTGACAAAGTAATCCCAAAACAGTCAAAAATATGTAACACCGAAAAAGGAACAAAAAAACGATTTCTCCCAGGTCAGAATTTTTTTTTTTTTTTTAAGTTTTCAAAAGAATATGGCGCACTGGGAGGAAGGCACGATCACTAGAAGGATCGGCGAAACGGTGCGTATTATACAAGGACCAAGACATACACATAAAAGACATATAAATCAAATTAAAAAACGGCATGAAATAGATTCTAACAGCACACAAGATGAAGTGGAAGAACCCAGCGAGATCATTTACGACACATTTGACCTCTAACCCCCGCAACATACGGCTGAACAACGAAGGTCGGGGAGAAAAAGGAAATTCACCGAACCTTTGACAAATAACCCAAAGAAGTAAAAGGCTTGGAAGGGAGTATTGTGCGAACCTGACATAGCTACAAATGGACTCTTCCACACTTATATAATTTGGCTACCAATTTCTAGTAAGGAGGAAGTCACCCGGTGTGACACCTGTCGAACTCTCTGCTTTGGCAGAGAGGAACTCGGACGAGGCTTTGCCGCAGGGCAAAGTTTCGTCCGGGGAGGTAGACAGTCCCTAAACACGTGTATACGGGTTGTAAATGGGCATACTTTTGGCCGAGCCTACGGACTCGGTAAGCCCACGTTAAACCGGCCTTGTGCCACATTCGACCCGTGTGGGGGGGTTGTTAAATATCGGAAGTCACCAGGTGTGAGTCCCCAAGAGTGTATCACCGAGTGAGTGTATGAATGAGTGAGTCAGGGCACCAGTGAGAGAAGTACTCTCCAGTCCACATACGTTGTACTACGTTTCCGTGAATAATATACCGTTTAACTTTATATCCGAGTCTGTGTTATTTTTCAATGGTTTCAATAAAAGACAGGAAACAGAATTGGATTTCGTCGATTAACACAGGTTCAGTGTTTTTGTTTCAATGAATGTTCATTTCATATTGTTTCTTGGAGGAAACATTGCCAGTGATGCTCTGGTGAGATCTAGAAAGCTGTAAGTGCTAACACAAGCGACGGACCATTATAATCTATACTTGGCGCCAAGTGTAATGTTCCCGATCGGTGGTATATAATATTTTAAGTGAAATATAGAAACACAGCGTCGTACTGTCCGGTCTCAAAATATCGTTAACACACCATGCTCTGTTAATGTGGCTGACAGATTGAGATGCATTATCATTATCACAAACTATCGTTAATACTCCATGCTCTGTTAATGTTGCCAGCAGATTGAGAGCATTATCATTATCACAAAATATCGTTAACATGCCAGGCTCTGTTAATGTTCCCAGCAGAGTGAGATTCATTATCATTATCACGAACCATCGTTAACACACCATGGTCTGTTAATGTTGCCAGCAGATTCAGAGCATTATCATTATCACAAAATATCGTTAATACTCCATGCTCTGTTAATGTTGCCAGCAGATTGAGAAGCATTACTAAGCTTGAACTCATGCAAAAAAATATAAACGAATTTCTTTTGTTTGCATATTTAAGTGATATATTAAAGTATGCAATGTTTTTTTTTTTTAATTCTGAAAGAGTTTGATTTAAATTTTACAAAGAGAATACTTTAATCTTTAAGATTTAGTACTACAAGTGAACGGAGTGCATGGTCGTCAGTAAGAGAATAAGCACGAAATGAGATTTGAAGGTCGGGAACACTAGAATCAAGCAGACGCGGAAGTTTAAATAACTGGACGGTAAGTGCGACACTGAGTTCTATAGTCGTATTGGGATGGCAAAGGACGCACTTCACAAGTTGGGCAGAGTACTGCGATACAGGAGGATATCATTGGTAAAAAAGAAAAGCATATTGAACTGTTAAGTGACATCTGTCCTTCTTTACGGCAGAGATTGTTGGACGATTTCCTCAAAGATAAAGACGAGACTCAAGGCGACAGGTGTGGTTCTACAGAAGGCTGCTACGGATACCATGGACCGAGCATGTGATCAAAGATAAGATCTTAGAAAGGTTGCAAACAAGGAAGAGGCTTATACTTAATATCAGGAAGAGGCAGCTGAAGTTTGTGGGACATATACAGAGGAAGGAAGGCCTGGAGAATCTGATACTCACGGGTCGTATACAGGGAAAGAAAGACAAGGGAAAACAATGCGTGACATACCTGGCGGGCTTAAACAAATGGATGACAGAACGTAGTCTGGGGGAGAAAGCATAGGGAAGGAACTTGTTGAGATCTGCAAAGGATAGAGAAAGGTGGAGAGCCATGATCGCCTACGTCCAGAAAGGATATGCCACATAAAAAGAAGAAGAATGTACTTTTTGTGCTACTGTTATACTAATATATTAGAACAGAATGTAAAAGGTTTATTCAAAACTCGTATTTTATTTTTCGAACCTTATAATAATCATATAACAAGACAATTTTGAATGTAAGATATAAACGTAGAAAACAAAAAATCATCTAGATAAAGAAAGATTATTTTTCAATTTTCTTTGGGAGTTCTGCTCTTGGAATAACGAAAAGATAGCTTCAACAAAAACAAGAAATAACAAAACATAAATAGACAGTATAGAAAAGCCACCATATTTAAAAATAGCCGCCATTTTTTTTTTAAGCAGACGACAATTTTATGCAAAATGTCCAAGGCTTTCTGAAGAAGCAAAATGATATTTCTGTTTTGAGTAAAGATGCACTCAATGTTATTATTTGACATTGAATATGACTTACAAATAATCAATTCTGCGAAAACAAATGGAAATATATTAACATCAATTCACATACGTCAACAGACACTACGACACTTTCCAAAAGACAGAGAGACAGGCGATATGACATATACAAGAATAAAAAATTGCTGAAATAAAAAATAAATAAGTTGTTGTACAAGGGGCAGCAGAAGTAGCTAGCACATATATCTCCAAGAAAAATCTCGCACATAATGGTAAGGCCGGAGTGATAATGTTTTCATCTGGCTAATGTAGTGGTGGGAAAATATTTCGGCTCAGGGGCTAAATTGACTTTAAAAATTGACAGACATACCGAGCCAGCACCCGATGCAGATATATCAAACATAAACAGAAAAAGCATTACAGTATTAATACTTACATTTACTTTTGGTGATGACATTGTTGTTGATCACCCTTTTTGCCAATGCATCGAAGTCTGGTGCCAGTTTTGTTGTGGCAAGTCTCATAACAGATCCGAGGTGTTCATCACTCAACCGGGATCTGTGGGGTGCTTAGTGTTAATCACACTAAAAGTCTCTTCACACACATAAGTAGGGCGAAACATCTTCTTGACGTTTGGAAATGTGGCTACGCTTAATGAAACATAAAAACTCATCCGATTTAAGAGAGTTGAATTTCACTTTTTAAACAGTGTCACACTGAAGATAAATCAGTTCCAACTGCAACTCCCGTGGCGCCATTTCAGGGTCTTGTGCCACGAGCTGAAGTGACGTGTCGATTTTGTCAAAACTAGAGAACTGATGGCAGAATTTTTCTGCAGTGATTTCCTGTATTTTTTCACTTGTCGATGGGCCTCTTTCAACGTAGCCAGTGTAAGAAAAATGAGCGAATGACTTGTTTGATATTTGCTTTGAGAATAAAGCAATCTTGGTTTCGAAGGCTCTGACGTTTGTGTACATTTCATGCGCAAACTGGTCTTTCCCTTGTAGGTTCACGTTCAGCTCATTCATCTATGTCAGTATGTCCACAGCAAAAGTTAAATCATCAAAGCCAATCTGTATCACTCAGCTCAGAAAATACATGAACCTGGGTTAGAGTACATGTTCAATTTTTCACACCCGCCCTTTCTGTTTCTCTATTCTTGATTTGGCCCACCCCTTCCCTCGGGCTTCCCGTTGAGAATGAACAAATAAATAAAAGTGGCATTAGGAAATACAATTAAACTCTACTGTCCGACGAAACCTTATCGTTGGAAACCATGGTAGCTTAAGTGGTTATTATTCCTTCATTTTAATACATGCATATATATATATATATATATATATATATATATATATATATATATATATATATATATAAGGCAGGGTGTGTTTGTGTGTGTAACGAATGCACGGCCGCAATTTTCGACGGATTTTCATCAAATTTTACATGCACATGCTCCAAGTGAGCGAGAAGGCCAGGACCGACTTTGCATTTCCCAATTCGCATCGATAGTGCAAATAACCGATTTTTTCATGCTTCTACGGCAGTTTTCATGTAGTTTGAGGACATTTTCTACTGGCCAGAGTGAGACCATATACCTGGCTGCCACGAATAAGCAGAAAGATTCTATTGGCCAGCTTGAGAGCCAACAGATGACTGACACGAATGTTAACTAGCATGTTAGCATGCAAAAAAAAATCGATAGCTGCATTCGTCAAAAGTGGGAAAAATTTTAATCTGCATGGCACTTTACTCCAGTTGGCTCATTCGCTTGCTTAAACTCAATGTTGATTCTGATTCTGCAGAACTGGGGTGGGTGTGAAAAAATATTTGTTGTTAACTTTCTTTTTTCATACTGTTTTTCCGGTTACGAGTCCTTTTTTTTAAAGCTGATCGTTTTGTGTTCATTTTGTTTAGTTTTTTTTTGTCGTAACAGATTTAATGTTTAGTTTAGAGCTTAGAAAAAATTCACACTGTGAGATAGGCAAGAAGTAAGGCATGTAGCAACTTCAGCACGGTAAAGGGCACTCCTTTAAATGCAAGGAAGGGCAAAAATATTTTAAGTCAAGTGATAGCGATTGCTGTATGAGTCGTGCCATTTTTTATTCAAGTACGGGCAACGCCGGGTGATGCTGTTAGTATAAATATATATATATGGTATGTAGTTATATTTTCGACACTGAAATCTGAAGGCGATACCCATAGATGTCTTTCGAAAACTAAGCAGAGTATTAAGATACAGACAAAAATGTCGTTAGAAACAAAGGAAAGATTACTAAACTCTTCCGAGATCTCACTCCTTCTATATAACAGAAAATGCCGGACAATCTCCTCAAAGCTGAAAAAAAATATTAAGGTAACAGAAATATATTTCTACTGAAGGATGCTGAAGGTAATATTTTTTTAAAGAAAATGGAAACAATAAAGAACATGATTGATATCTGGACGAGCCTGTTGAAGTTTCTCGGGCACTGAATGAGGAAGGAAAGTTTAGAAAATCTGATACTCACCGTGCAGATTGTTGTCAAGAGAGACCGACGAAAACAAAGCATAACATCCATAGTGACCTTGAGTAAATGGATGGTAGAACAAGATTTAGGAGAAATAAGAGCATACAAACTTTATTAAGACCTACGAAGGGCAGGAAATTGTGGAGAGATATGATCGCCTACGTTCTGCACATAAAGAACAAGTTACATTATATTATTAAACAAGTATAAGTCAAATGTATAATGGAAATATATAACGTCTTAATTTCGACTCTTTCTATGAGTGCATTAGTCTAATTAGGTATCAGTCAGCAAGAGGTGACAAAATGGATCAAGATGGAATTGATGAGGCTAGAAACTAGAGTAGAGAGAGAAAGCAATAAATCAAATTAGAAAAATGTAGAGAAAAATCAAGGACAAGTAAAGAATTGAATGTAAAACAAACAAAAAATGGCGATAAAATGCAAAGAGAAGAAAAAGAAGAAGAAGAAGAAGAAGAAGAGACATAAAAGATGTAAATAGTTAAGGCGATGAAGCAAAGGAGAATTTAGATGAGAGGATGAAGACTATAAGCCGTCTAAAATTGTGACAAATGATGGAGGGAAAAAGTGAATCAAAGAAGACATTGCTGTGTCATGAATGGAAACGAGGCTATGAAAGAAAACAAGTAAAAAAAAACAACGCAAAAAAAAAAAAAACAAATGAAAACGGGACGAAGAAGGAAAAAATTGAGATGAGGAGGAAGATAAGACAATGAAAAAAAACTAAAGAAAAAGAGAATAATAAGATATGAAGAAAACAGCGAGCATAGAAAGAAGAAAAGATAATTAGACAAAATCAAGCCAGAGACGCACGGATGAAGACGATATAGTAAAATATTTTTTATAATGATTCTCATACTGTATTAGGCCCAAGAACCACTCAAGGTAGGGAGTAAGAATGGAAGCAAGGTGTTAATGCTACGAAGACGTAAATGGCCGCCGGAAGTGGAGGGGGAAAGAAAAGATATAAAAGGAACCGGAAACCCAATCCTAAACAGGCAACAAGGGGAAAAGAAAAACATCTACTCCTGTTCAAAAGATCGAGGAGGTTGAGAACCGGACGATATATGAACCTATCTACTTAGAAAAAAAAAATAGAAAACGGAGAAGGAGAAAAGGATGATGATGACGAAAAAGAAGAAAGAATAGAAGAAGAAAAAATAGAAAAAAAAGAAAGAATAGAGAAAGAAAAAAAGATAGAAGGTATTTATACAGATGACACTATTTACTCCTGAGTTTGACCGGGCGTCCTGGGTATCACAATAAACTACATCTACGTCCTAGGTAAGACGATGAATTAAATCCAATGGCAAAGTCTCTGATCAGGAGGATTTAAGGAGAATGGAACCACTTAATCGCTGGTGTTCCCAGGTCCAGCCTGATCCGGGGTGATAGCACCTATTTGGGTTCCAGATATGTGCAAATAGTTACCCCCCCCCGTACAGTGGGGTCAAAATTCTATGAAATAAATTTTTGAAGAAAAAATTATTACCGGCAATATATTTTTGAAAAAAATATTACTAGCAATAAGAATCTTGTCGGCATTAAATAACCCACTGAGATTGATATGCCGTAAAACAAACCGAACCAAACCAAGTCTGATCGGTTCCATATGATCAAATTAGAAGCTGATTAAACTGTTATCCTTTGGTCATCTTAGAGAACCATTATTGCCTTCCATGTTCCTTGATAATGCCAACCTAAAGAAGATCAACCTTGCCTCTTCTCAGTTTTAGGATTACCAATTCTGCTATGAAAGCTGTTTCACTGCATCGATCCAGGCAATTTTACTCACCAGAATCTTTCTTCACATTTATAAATCTACCATTCTTCCGTGCATTGAATATTGCTGCCACGTCTGGTGCTCCTGCAATATATCTCGAGATTCTTGTCAAAATCCAAAGAAATATCTGCCGTGTAATCTAACCTAGCATCTTGTCTTCAGTCAGTTTCCTGCCGCAGTGGTATAGCTTCCTTGTGCATTTCTTATAAATATTCTAATGGCAATTGCTTTGATTAAATTTCCCCATTGAAACCTCGTGTTCGTGAACTTAAGCGTACAACTCGATTAGCAAAATGTCTCATCAATTTACTGTTGAATTAGCTTGATGTAATCGTAAGTTATGTTCTTATAGAATTCCCTCACGCATGTCTCGCCTGTGGAACTGCCTTATGGCATCTTGCTGTCCTATCAAATGCAATCTTCAAAAATTTAATATATCATTCGCTTTCTTCCGTGTTACAGAATCCTCACTAATGTTTTCTCCTTTTCTTTCACTCCCAGTAAACCCCCTTGCGTCTTAGTGGCATTATCCCCTTGCTTGGTGTGCAAATATCCATAGAGTAGATTTCTTATTTTTAAAGATATTGCTTTGTATTTATGGACAGTTACATGGTTACGTATTTATCAACAATAAACAAATATTTAAATGTTAACGACATAATATAAAATCTCTTTTTAGAATAATCTTATATGGCATAACAAATACAATCATGATCGGATTAAGTAGTGTAATCCGATGAAATGCTTATCCTCTAGGTGTAGTTGATAGCTGATTATTTTCGATATTCGGGGATTTCCGTGAAGTTATTTCCCGCTCTTTGTTCATTCCTTTCTTTCGTTCATACTTCCTTTTTCTTTTATTTATTTATATATTTCTCTTCTCTTATTGTCTTTCTTTGCATTATTTCTTTGTATTTTTTTATCATTTACACTCTCTATTATAAATTTATTCGCTTTCTTTTTCCACCGTTGTTTATACATTATATCTCTTTCTTTCTCTCTTTTCATAATTTGCTTTTTATCATTTCCTTTCTTCAAACTGTTCTTACTTGTTTTCATTTTTCCTTCTTGTCGTAATGAAATGCCCCACACTCCCTATCGCCTATGTGAATTGACTATATTAGTAGCTAACATATAGTGAGCACAGGATACACCTATGGGCTCGATTTCGAGGATTAGTTTAGAGTTGGAGATTCGTCTCCAGCTGTGCTGGTCAAACTCTCTGCTTGCGGGCAAAGAGGATCCCCAGATGAGGCTGTGTCGAAGGGCAGATTCTCCTTTCGGAAAACAGTTACTCGACCGCGTTTTATACGGGGAATATTTGCCCGAGTCTACGGATACCCCACATTTCTCCGATGTATTCCTTGTAGCAATTATTACAGGTAATAGAATAAATTCCTCATTCAAGTTATCGTTTTGTTTTGTATTAATTAAGACTTTTATTGTTTTATCGTCATACATCTTTCCCCGAAAATTGTTCTTGATATATTAAATTTTATATATCTTTATACATACATATATATATATATAGTTGTGTGTGTGTGTGTGTGTGTGTGTGTGTGTGTGTGTGTGTGTGTGTGTGTGTGTGTGTGTGATCGATAAATGCATTATACAGATGCGCCGAGACAACTCTTCAGTGACGTGCACCGGTTTTCTTACGAGGTTTAGTTTTTATATATCATACTCGCTCAACACGTAACGTAATCAGCTTCTGAAGATTCTAGACCCACACCTTTATCGCTATATCACGCAAATTATTTATATAGTAATATATTTTTAAAATATATTTTAATTAAAACATTTTTCTGGCAACATTTTCAAAGATAGATTCTGTTAATATAAATAAATATAAAGGTTTCTCTGTTTGGCTTTAGTCTTTACGCCCCAATGTGTGGTAAGATTGAAAACACAAAGTCTTATTGTCCGCTTTAAGAATTCTGTAATATCAAACAATAAGGGTTTTATCACAGTTCGACATTAATGGCCGGCTTCTCGTGTCCGAACATGTGTTGGGGTGGTTTGCTAATCCCAGTTCCAAACGTCGTTGTTTGCTTAACACCCACAGATTTGTACAACAGCGCGTTGTCCTGGTGAAGTGGATGGGTGTCGTCGTCGTCGTCTAAAGGGCACTGGGTGATACATCCATGAGAGAATGCCCTGAAATCACAGAGGTCTACGACACTGTTCCGTGTCACTGTCATTTTGCAACCCAAGGAGAGCATTATTTTCTGTTGCGATTCCTTTCTTCGAGACGACATACAAGGTGGGTTTGTTTTTTAAATTGCTTTCTTCTAACCACTGTCTAAATAAGCAAAACCTATAAGGTGATTTGAATTCAGTGGATATTAGAATTGTACTGCAATATTATTGTATTTTCTAATCTTCCGTGCTGAAGTTCACCGAAGTTCTTAAGTGGAATTCATATATATGATCGACCGGAAAAGACGTTGGGAACACTTTATATGGCTCCAAGTAGTACCTGACTCCACAGGTTATTCTTTATCTTTACAAGAGTCAGATCAGACAAAACAAAATGGAATATTGCTGCCATATCTGCGCTGCCCAGCCGTCTCTTTCAAGCCAGTTAAGAAGTGCAAATTATGAGGATATGTAGAAAAATAACTGTTGACTATGGCTTTGTATACGTTAAGATTAAAGTGATCGTGAAAGCATCCTCTCAGAAGCGTGTTCCACAAAGCAGCGGCTCTCGAAAAGAAGCTGTGAGAATGGAACTTCATCCTCTTTAATGGAATACGAAAGGAACCATGATTTTGCTTCCAATGGAAAGTCTTAGCTTTAAAGGTTTCAACTAAGAGAAGTTGCTCATCAAGACATTTTCCATGGAAATAAAGATAAGCAGCGAATGCCTTGCGAATTTTCATCTGTGGGAAAAGGGTTGTAGTTTGAATAATAATTTGTCACTCGTAAGGCCGCGTAAAAGCTTATGAACTTAGTTAAACCAGGAGGGACAGAATAAACAGGAAATCTTGGCCCTCCATACCCGAAAAGAAAACTGTATCAAAAAGACTGTTATTCCATTGACTCCGCTATTATTTCAACTCTTCGACAATGTTTATTTTCTGTTTATATTTTTGAGAAGAGGTACTGTATTTATTTACATTATTCGGGCTGTTATCCTTATCTTTTCATATTGACGACGTTGCGGCCGTTGTACACTCCGGCCTTCTTTAGGAGCTGTCTATATTTCTGAGATGAGGTATTGTAATTATTTATATTATTTACATTGTCCTGAAGACTGCTGTTCTCAATATTCACAATGTATCGGCCGATGTACACTCCGGCCTTCTTCAGGTGATGGGAATCCTCAAAGAGACATAACCTAGTGGATAAAAGGCTTGTTTGCATCCAGTGACTTGACCCAAAGTGTTGTGAGTTCAATAGATGGCTGCCGCAGTGTTGAACAAAAGTTCGCAGAGTCGAGTTAAAGGGAGATAACTGAATTAGATCTAATTTTGCATGTTTGATTATGTTTGTGAGAGGGGAAATTTCCTTCCATACTTGCTTGGGATGACACCCTTATGCACACAGACACACTTACATACAGGTGTCCGCGTTTTAGTTCACGCAGACTCACCCATATAAACAATCCGAGGCCATACCAGGCGTTTTCCACTAAGTAATGCACATACAAAAGCTATATATATATATATATATATATATATATATATATGAAATGGACAAAGACCGACA
>OZ038506.1:87468525-87483525 GCA_964036315.1 Acanthosepion esculentum | reverse complement strand
TATTGTCTTAACCAAGACGCGGATTTCGTTTATCATCTTACCCAGGACGCGGATGTAGTTTATCTTCATACGCAGGACGCGCATGTAGTTTATCGTCTTAACCAGTACGCGGATGTAGTTTATCGTCTTACCCATCGAGCCGATGTAGTTTATCGTTATACCCAGGACGCGCATGTAGTTCATCTTCTTAACTAGGACCCGGATGTAATTTATCGTCATACTGAAGACGGCGATGTAGTTTATCGTCTTAACCAGGACGGCGATGTAGTTTATCGTCTTAACCAGGACGGCGATGTAGTTTATTTTTATACCCAAATCGCGCATGTAGTTTATTGTCTTAACCAGAACGCCGATGTAGTTTATCGTCTTACCCAGGACGGAGTAAGTCTAAGGAGAGGTAGGAAATGAACGAAGATCTAAAGGCAAAAAGGACGTCAAGAACGAATTTTTTAAAGAAAAAGGGAGGGCGATTATAACGCAAGGAAGGAAAAAAGAAGGATGGGACAAAAAACGAAAGAAAGCAATGAAGGGAGAAATTTAGGAAGAAAAAATATGCCCAGGAATTTCGAAAGGAATGAGAGATGAAAGAAGGAAAAGTAGGACCTTAATAAAATAATTAATGAAAGAAAAATACCATGAAAAATAAATAATGAGTGAATGAAAAGCGAAACACAAGATTTAAAACGATGTGAAGTTATATATTCAAATCAAAAATAATTTTTTAAGAATGGAAAAATAATAAGAACCTCAAACTGAAATTCTTGTAAGAAAGAAGGAAAAAAAAATAATTGTGTATATCTAGCCGCTTGTCTTTCACCCGTTCAAATGAAAAAAAAAAGAAAAAGAAAAGAAAACAGACGGACAGAAACGAAAAAATCTGTCCGCCTATGCGAGACTGATGGATCCAGCGTCATTTGTGAAGGCTTTCACCCGCATCTTAGGACCGATTGACCCGTGCTCGATCGCCGTTGGCACGGAACCCTTGTCCACTTCGGTATTCGAATGTTTTGTTCGAATATTTGCTACTATTTTTAAAAAGATGATTCCAACAAAACGAGGAAGAATGAATAAAATAGAAAATCGAGAATGATGAGAAAATTAAAAAAAACAGAGAAGAAAAACTCTGGTGAATCTTGAATGAAGAAGAACGAATTCGAGAAGCCGTGAAAATTATCGAAGAATAGTAAATCATTTTTGATAACCAATAATCGAATTTCTATCATTGAATTCTAGGGAATAAGAAAAAAAAAAGAGTTTCTGCGAGAACTGATGAAGAGAAAATAGATCGAAAACAAGTCCCCCATCAGAAACAATACTGATCCTTTCACGTTCGGAGTTCACAGAAACTGTCACTAAACAGACAGCGTGGAGAAAAGAGCAGAGTTAAAGAATGAGAATATATCGATTAGTAATGCCTGAGTTAGGATATGCACCGAATCATAAGATATCAATTACTTATGCCTGACTCAAGAGCAACATGTACTCAGAAGATATCGATTAGTTAGGCCTGATACACGATCAAAATAGAATCTTAAATTATTGATTAGTATGGCTAGATTGAGACGCGATCTACTTGGAATTATTAAATATCGATTAATAAGAAAGGAATTATCGAATTTTAAAACATCGATTAGTAAAGCCTGAGAAACGTTCAACATGTAATCTTAAAATATCTATTAGTTAGTCTTAATGCCCGATCAAAATAGAATATTTAACTATCGCTAGCCTGAGTTATGATCAACATGAAATCTAAAAATTATCGATTAATAAAACCTGACTGTGAAACGATAAACTAGAAATTATTAAATATCGATTAATCAGGGCAGAATTCTTGAATCTTAAAATATCGATTAGTAAGGTCTTGTGAACGATCAACTTGCCCAACTTAGACTATCGACTAGTAAGGCCTGACTGATACACGATCAATTGGAATCATTAAATATCGATTCGCAAAGGCTGAGACAAGATGAACATGGAATATAAAGCTATAGATTAGTTAGGCCTGACTGAGATACGATCAACATGGAATTATTAAATATCGAATCGTAAGGTCTGGCGAAAGATCAACTTGATCAAATTAGACAATCGACTAGTAAGGCCTGACTGATACACGATCAATTGGAATCATTAAATATCGATTAGCAAAGGCTGAGACAAGATGAACATGGAATATTACGCTATAGATTAATTAGGCCTGACTGAGATACGATCAACATGGAATTATTAAATATCGATTAGTAATGCCGGGAACAGAATCTTATAATATCGATTTGTGAGGCCTGGGGCACGATTAACATGGACATATAAAATATCGATTAGTAAGGTCTGAGATATGATTAACATGGAATCGTTAAATATCGATTGGTAAGTCCTTTGCAATGATCAACATGGAATGTTAATATATCGATTAGTAATTCGGTAAATATATTCTCGGCTATGACGGAATTTATTCACATGACAACGATGAATCTTGACGTAAATCTTCCTGGTACGATGATTTAACGAAACAACAGTGGCAACTTACACTTGCCGATATACACTACAGTTTAAAAGTTTGAAGATATGCCTCGAATTTTTTTAAATTGTCCCGAAAATTAGTTGTTTGTATTTTAAATAAAAGAAAATTATTTTACATAGTTAAAATGAGTGAGACATGATATTTTATTAGAAATTTTATTATGAGAAAACAAAACAAAACAAAAGAAAATTTTATGATTAAATTTTGCTCTAGTCAAAATATCTTTCATTCAACTTGATTATTACAGCACAAATTTTTGCCATTTATTGCAAAAGTTTTTAAACGTATAATTTTGATAATCCATTACATTATTTTTCAATGAGTCTAAGAGCCCTTTTACATTTTGGAGATGGAAAGGTTTCCTCTTTTGTCAAGTTCATCCCAGAGTAATTTTGGAAGTGGCTTCAACCTTTTGAAATGCGGTGTGTGTGTGTGTGTGTGTGTGTGTGTGTGTGTGTGTGTGTGTGTGTGTGTGTGTGTGTGTGTGTGTGGGCAGCAAATTCTCTTTTAGGCGTGTTTGATTGAATAAATTACAAACATTTTGTCTGCTTATTTTTATTATAATCTTTTCATATCCACGAATATTTTCCCGTATATTAGAATTAAATAAGTCAAGAAATGCACTGTAACAGTAAGAATCACTTAATTTCCGAAGTACTTTCCATTACTTGGGAAATAAATGTGATTCCCACTTTTACAGTGCATTTCTTGACTTATTTAATTGTACATAATGTTTATAATTTATTCAATCACACACACATACACATGCACATACACACACAGACACACACACACACACAGATAGCATGAGGCAAAAGTCGCGCACTATACGGTTAATTTATTAAAAGTATATACGTGAACCATTTATATACAAGTTATTTAATTGTTCTATGTGCTGTTCAAAATGTTCTTCATCTTTTTCAAAACACATTTCAATTCTGTGCCTGCAGGATTCATTAACACGTAGGAGAGTTCCCCTCTATCAATTTACGGCATTCATATTTCATTCTTTCTTTAAGTTCTTCAACATTTCTTGAGTGCGTTTGACAAAAATAATAAATAAAATGTTTCTTTGCCTGTGTGTGTGTGAGGGAGGGGGGCTTCCGTGTGCGTAAAAATTCACCTATGAATATATCTATTAAGAAAATAAAAGACAAGAGACTACCTTTTATCCTAACACATTTTGTCCTTTGCCTCAACAAAGTTCTTTAACTCGAGGAATGAAACCCTTTGGCATAAATGTTTTTTCTCGTGACCTTGTTTTTGTCGATATATATATAGATATATATATATATGCTCCTGAAAAATTTATTTCGGTTGAGCTCTCTGGGGAGGATTGTGGGTTTGTAAACAGTGACTATTACGGCTAATAATGCAAGACTCTTCGGTAAATCGAATCGAGTTCTCTCAGTCACCGTGTGTTTATCTAAAAATAAATACGCTTAAATTCACCTTCTTCTCTGCCGTGCGCCAACGGCTTCAGGGTAAAATTTCCGACTGACGCGAATTCAGCCGGTTTTCGATTCTAGCCAGAGGCAACCGGACGTCTAGTCACACTGATGAGCTGTGATTCAGCGAAACAGTCTGTCTGTAGATGACAATATATATATATATATATATATATATATATATATATATATATATATATAGAGATAGATAGATAGATAGATAGATAATATGAGTGTGTATATGTATTGAAAAAATTAGAAAATATTTAACTATAAAGAAAATATAAATAAATGAAGAATGATCAGAGGAAATCATTTTATGCCAACGCGTTTCGATCCTTGTCTTGATAAATTTCCTCAAGGAACCAAAGGCTTTGGTATAAGACGTATTCCTCTATGTTAATGTACATGAGTTCTGTCTCAAAAGTAAAGGTACTAGTGCCACAAACAATTTGTTTCAATTCCAAACAAGAAACTACATGGTTTCTCCTCCAAATACTCCCCCTCGAGTCTAATGCATATTTACATTCTTCTCTGCCTAGCTTCTATGCCATGTTGGAAGGAATCTTCTTGGTTGGCCCTCAGGTCCGTCATTACGACTCTCTTCATAGCTTCTACGCCTTCAAAATAGGTCCCCTTCATGATGAACTTGGGGAAAAGAAAAATGTCACAAGGAGCAAGATCAGGTGAATAGGGAGGTTGTTCCAGCACGGCGATGTTCTTCTTTTTTTTTTTTTTTAAACAAACATTTGCCAATTATCTTGTAGCGTAATCATGTTGCTACTTTTTTACAAACTTTTTTTGACTAAAATATTGACCCTGAAGATGAACAATGATGTTCGAAAGCGCTAGGTCATCGTATGGACAATACATATTTCGGAACTATTTTCAAATAAAAAGTCTCATTAGAGAATATGAGAAAATTCAAAAGAAAATATGTAAGACTATGTTGTCTTTAACATTCAACACTACATGTTTTAATATATATATATATATATATATATATATATATATATATATATATATATATATATATATATATATCGTTCGGGGAGGTTGACCAACCCGATCCCGTTTATACGGGTTCTACGGGCAATTTTTGCCCGAGCATACGGGCTCGGAAAGCCCAGATTAAACCGGCCTTGTGCCACATTTGACACACGTGGGCGTGTTAATGAACATCGTGTGAGTTCAGTCCTTTTTGGACGACTCGGCTAGACGGTCGAACTCTCTGCCTCTGGGCAGAGAGGAACCCGGACGAGGCTCCGCCGAAGGGCAGAGCCTCGTTCAGGGAGGTTGACCAACCCGATCCGGTTTATACGGGTTCTACGGGGATTTTTTGGCCGAGCCTATGGGCTCGGTGAGCCCACATTAAACCGGCCTTGTGCCACATTCGACACACTTGGGCGTGTTGCTGAACATCGTGTGAGTCAGACACAGAGTCAGTGTCGGAACAGTCGTTTAGACAGTTCTTTGCTGTCGAACTCTCTGCTTCGGTGGAGAGGAACTCGGACGGGGCTTTGCCGCGGGGCAAAGTGCCGTCCGGGGAGGTAGACAGACCCTGAACCCGTGTATACGGGTTCTAATGGGCATATTTTTGGCCGAGCCTACGGGCTCGGTAAGCCCACACTAAACCGGCCTTGTGCCACATCCGAAACACGTGGGAGTGTTGTTAAACATCGACACAGAGTCAGTGTCAGAACAGTCGTTTAGACAGTTCTTTGCTGTCGAACTCTCTGCCTCGGTGGAGAGGAACTCGGACGCGGCTTTGTCGCAGGGCAAAGTGCCGTCCGGGGGGGGGGGTAGACAGTCCCTGAACCCGTGTTTACGGGTTCTAATAGGCATATTTTTGGCCGAGCCTACGGGCTCGGTAAGCCCACGTTAAACCTGCCTTGTGTCGCATTCGATCCGTGTGTGTGGGGGGGATGTTAAATATCGACACAGAGTCTGTGAGTCAGTCAGAGACAGAGTCGCGTCAGACGGTTACGGTAAGACATTGGAAGAGTGATACTGGTCGAGACAACATAGTTCTCTCTAACCTAACCTGATTGTTATTACTAACACTTCTACTTCTTTGTACATATTCTGTTTGTAATATATCTGTGTTATTCCATACCTGTGTTCGAGTTATTCTTCATTGGTTCTACCTTGGAGCATCACCGTGGTGCAAGGAACCTGGACCATAACAAATATTTTCAACATATTGATCCTCTTTAATGCAATTCAAATTTTGATTGGATCGTGGTCGACTCGTCTGCATGGCATCGTAGATATTTTCAAAATGAATCTTCTCGGATTATTTTGAAACATTCGATCAGTTGCATAGCTTACATAATTCTTCCTTTATGAGACATGTCTCTGTAAGAATTGGATAATCATGTCTCTCCACAACTTCCTATCCTTTCATCCCCTCAACTGGTCTTCTGCCATCGATTTTCACAAGTTTATTATTCAGATTAATCGACGTTTCATATCTTTCCTTTAATGTAACATGAGAGCGTCAGCATCTCCAAGCCGTCCATCCTCATTAGGATCCAGCCATATAGGACATAAATGAATGGAATTGTCCGTTTATGTAAATAAGTTAAGCGGAATGTTAGTATTATTTATGTCTATTGCTAAGTATAACTTCGTATAGTAAACCATCTATATTTTTTTACTTACCTACGAGTTTGTCTTCCTTATCTATTTCCCTCTGTTATCTAGATAACACGTGATACAACAGGCGGCGACAAACGATTCAAGTACAACAGATCTCTCGTAATTATAAATGTCTTTTTTCTGATTATAAGTATAAGCGTCGGTTTTCTTTCCATTTTTCTTAAATGTTCTTTGGAATTCTCAGAATCCTTCTGTAGAACGAAAACTTCATCGCCTCAAGTTTCCTCTTCGTCTCTGGGGAAATTGTCCAGCATTCACTGCTATATATGAAGGTTGATATTCCATAGCTGCCCAGCACACTTTTCTTTGTTTCTAAAAATATTTTCCCTTTTCACTTTGTCTTGCTTTTGGAAGGCACCATTTCCTATTTCAAAATGTCTGGTAATGCTTGTGTTTTAATTTCTGCCATCTCTTTCCCGAATTGTTCTGTATTTTCTTGATATTGGCCTGTTCACAAGTCCCGTAACTCAGAAAAGGGGTAGCTTAGATATGGCACAAGGTCAACTGTATGGGGCGCCCAATGAGGATCGAAATCATTATTCAGTTTTAATTGATCTAGCAAGACAAGCTGGCTTACTATTACACCACATCGAAGTGCCCATATTGGAATTTGCTGAGCGTAGCTTAAATGTGGCACAAGGCCGTAATTATGGGGCACCCAGCGAGGATCGAACTTACTAGTTAGTTTTTAATAAAGCATGTTAAACATTACAACACGTTGAAGTGCCGAAATGATTTCCTAAGCATAGATTAGACGTGGCACAAAGCCAAATGTATGGGGCACCCAGTGAGAATCGAACTCACTACTCAGTCGTAAGTGATCTAGCAACACACGCTTGCTAACCACGTCAAAGAGCTCGTATAGTAATTTATTAAGCATAGCTCAGATATGGCACAAGGCCGAAAGTATGGGGTACCCCGAGAGGATCGTATTCACTATTCAGTTGCAAATGATCTAGCAAGACATGCTTCCTAAACACTACACTACGTCAAAGTGCAACCCGTAACTCATTAAGGTCGCTAGCTAACCAGTGATACTGGAGCTGGACAGTAGTGTGTAGCTATATTAACCCGGCATCTCCACCATGGCTGGACGTGACACAAGGTGGTTTTAATGTGTGGAGCGCCATACGTATACTTATGCATATGGGCTAAGGACAAAAATTGTTTTTTGCCCATCACCGCACCCCCTCCGCACCGGTACTACTGTCACGCTGGCATCGGTATTACATCGACCGAACCTCTTTAGTTCAATGAGGAAGGTGCTGCAGCAAGGTTGGAAACCCCGGGGCTGAGCAATTACTCCCATCTAAAATGAGGAGAATAATAACACCACTTACAGCACAGGGAGAGGAGGGCGTTAACCACGCCTAAGTAAATCTTTATTGGCAATGGTTAAGTCCACTCTCTACACACTTTCTTTCCAAACACTGCCATAAACATTGGAAGGGAGAAAAAAAACGTTATAACTTAATGTAAATCCGCGACAGAGTTGTAAGTCAGTTTGTGCCAAGCGGCACATGCGTACTGTAGCTCATTTGCAATAGTGCCGATAGTTTTTGATCAAATCTCGTGTATCGTTTCTGGACTGTACATAATTCTTGATTCTTGGAAATATTTACGTATAACATTACAAGCAATACAGATCTGCTGATTAATTAATTTGAAAAAAAAAATGCAAGAAGTATAACACAGGACATCTAGACTTACATTTTATTTTTCTTCTTGCAACTATAGGGTGACCAAAAAAAAAAAACGGGAATTTTTTAAATGCGTATTGCCAGACATGAGCAAGTGGCAACACTGCGAGACAGTGACCTTGAGCAAGTAAACATTTCGCCATTTTAGTAACGAGAATGAAATTCACAGTATCCCAGCTGAGATGTTGCAGCAGTCAATGATGAATCTCAACAACAGATTTCAAGAATGCATTCGTACAGGAAGACGCCATCTACAGGACGTAATTTAAAAAAATGAAAATTCCATCATTGTTTCTTAGATGGCATGTTTTAAGGTTTCAATTACTATGAATTAAATATTTTTCTTCCATCACTCTTGGTTTTATTGGATTGTTAAAAAGTTCCGTTTTTTTTTTTTGTGGTGGGTCACCCTGTATTTATAATTGATCTTTGGATTATGTTTCTTTGATTAGATTTAGTTATACATAATTAACCTTCTTCGCGAAATCAGAACCCGGGCTTTCCACAGCGACATCTCCACCTTCTACCCAAGCTTCTCTTTTCTCTTCTCTTCTAACCTTTTCAAAATTGTTTTCTTTTCGTGAATCCGATAATTAGTATTTTGGTACTCGTTATCGGTCCCGTTTCATGTCGGATTAATATTATTAAGCGAATCTGAAGTGGTTTTAAGTTTTAATTAATTTCAAATGAAAGTGTTTAGTTCGGTAATCCGAGCGAATGGTGGCCTCCCATGTTGCTACAGTTTGCGTCTTTTGTGAGTGCCTCTTTCATCGAGCAAAAGTGTCCTTGTGGCGGACTCACGGCTTTATTGTTTGAATGCATACAGATAAAGGGTTGCGGCCATAGCACGCAGAATCACCGTTTCTCGTTCAATCACCGGAGTTAAATAATGTCGAGCTTGTTCGTTTGGAAACAGCAGGTGCTGTAAGTTTGGATGTGCGGCTGGTGTAACGGATCGGGAATAATTGAATTGGTAATCGGAGAGCCGATTTCCAATACATGTTGGGTTCGTTATATTCACTTACGCGTAATTAACCCTTTGGAGCGCCGTGATTCCACATTTCCCCTCTTAGATATGTATTAATTAGTAGGACTTATATCAGTAAATCATTATATATATATATATATATATATATATATATATATATATATATATATATATATGTATATATATATATATATATATATATACATACACACACATTATATATATATACACACACACATATATATATATATGTGTGTGTATATATATATATAATGTGTATATATATATATATACACACACACATATATATATTTATATCAGTAAATAATTATATATATATATGTGTGTGTATATATATATATATACACATTATATATATATATACATATATATATATGTGTATATATATATAATGTATGTGTATATATATATATATATGATGTGTATATATATAATGTGTATATATATATATATATATATATATATGCAATTTTTTATATATATTATTTATATATTACATATGCGCGGTACTTATTGGAAAGCGCTCAATATTAGTGATAGAGCTAACATATTTAGTTGGATTGGCATGCGTTTGTGACCCTGGGTTTCACGCTATTTGCAATCGTCTGGCGATTTAAAATAGCGTGAAACCCAGGGTCACAAACTCATACCAATCCAACTAAATATAAATATATATATATATATATATATATATATATATATATATATATATATATATATATATACATATATATATATATATATATATATATATGTAGAGAGAGAGAGAGAGAGAGAGAGAGAGAGTGACACGCATTTACATCGATAAAAACAGAAAAATACAAACGACACTACGCACTAAAATCCCCGATACCCACAACTATCTACACTTTAAGTCTTCTCAACCTAAACACCTTACGTAGAACCTGCCCTATTCACAAACACTTAGACTCTATGTTCCACCAATGAATGACTAAATAAACACACTCAAAATCTGGACCACCCATTCACAACACGTGGCTATAAGCAACACCTAATCAGGGAACAAATAAATAGAGCAATTTCCACACCTAGAGAAGACACTCTAATGTACAAAATTGAAAATAAATCCAGACGGATCCCTTTAGTAACCACTTTCAACACAACTCTTCCTCCACTATCTCGGATAATCAAAAGTCACTGAGAAATACTACATCTCAAACCTGACTTTAAAATTCTGTTTGAGGAACCCGGCCTTCTAGCATATCGTAGACCTAAGAACCTTAAGGAAATTATAGATAGTAAGCATATTTCAGATGATAACTTAATACGTAATAGACCAAAAACAAAAACAACATGATTTTTCCAACCATTTAACAACAAAAGGAGCTAATTTGTAACCACATTAGACACATCGATTCGTTCTCTAGCTTCGTCACTAAATCTACTTACAAAATCTACCACGACTCTAACTGTAGAAATCATAACATATTTTACCAATTTGATGCACACTATTACAGAATTATTAATTATCGTAATCGCTTCAAGTCGACTCCAGACGAAAGATTATTACCTGTAGAACAACATTTCCGCCTCAAAAAACATGATTTTAAAAGCCATGCCAAATTCACTATAATTGAAAAAAATAAAAAGAGACAGAAAAGATAACATTAGGAAAATTCTAGAGGAATATGGAGACAAATGAATTTTTGCGCCTCAAAATATTTTGGCTGAATCAAAAATTTAACAACATAGATAGAATTAATATATAACCCTACAAATCAAGCCCTACCCACATCTCTCACGCACACAAGACAGACATGCTTGTGGAGGTGTTGAAGTCTCACATTATACAGACAGCCATACTAATATATACATTTACATACATCATACACACTCCTAAAGAATAAATGATAACATGCACTTAACACACATATCCCATTCCCAGCAACCAATAAAACTGTCAAAATGACAAGAAGGGAATTCTGGGTAGCATGAATCTCTACAGCGTTTATCTTAAAAACAACTTAAAAGAGGCCGTTTGACCAACACAAGGTCTGACCAAAAATTTATGAAAAAAAACAAATGAAAACTACATATAAATTTCATTTTCTTCTGAAAGTCGTTCATTCCTTTAGTTCCCAGGACACACACACAAACACACACACACACACACACACACACACACACACACACACATATATATATATATATATATATATATATATATATATATATATATATATACAATTTTCCAAGATGAAAGGAAAATGGAAAAGAAAAGTTCGTCTGGATGAATTGACTCCATTTATTAAAAGACTTTTGTCTGAAGAGATGAATATTTGTATACATTCATGAATAAATTGTAACCGAATGGAATCTTAAGGATCATCTATACTCATTATTATATTGCTCTGTTACTTACATTGAGCTCTCTTTGGATTAATGTCCTCCTTGTAATTATCCCTACCAATTATCAATTGATATTATATATATATATATATATATGTGGGGGGGGGCGGGGGGCGCGCGTGTGTGTGTGTGTGCGCGTGTTTGTGTGTGTGTGTTGTGTATTTTGGTAGCAGGTTTTCATTAAGAATTGTCTTATTAAATAATTTAGAAAGTTTTGTCTACTTATTTTAATAGGATCCTCTTATAATATTTAAACATTTAAATAACGTATTTACCTCCCTTGAGGTTTACATCATAAAATTTAAAAATTGGTCAGTACATAACCCTAGTGTTTTTTTCACTTCACAAGTAAAAAATTATTTTTTTCAAATGCACACAACAAAGAAAAATGCTGAACTCAAAATTTTTTTGTCTAAACAAAAAACAACACCCTGTCGAAAGTACTCAGAATAAAATGAATATTCATCAGCATGGACAATTTCTTTTCTTCCTTTAATAAGGATACTAAGAAATCTGACTGTAATTATCAGAGGATCCTACTAAAAATAAGTAGACAAAACTTTTTAAATTATTTAATGAAACATGTCTTAATGAAAACCTGCTGTCAATATATATATATATATATATATATATATATATATATATATATATATATATATATATGTATATATATATAAATATATATATATATATATATATATATATATATATATATATATATCAGGGGTAAATATATATTAGTGTATATACGTATTATTCGACTTTAATTTTTTATTTGGTCGCCTTTCGAACTTAAAAAATTTGAATGATATAAATTATTATTAGTTAATTCTAATATTTTAGGCAACAATAATTAAATCGACAAGTTTTAAAACACAATTTTGAATCATCACCACGAGAACGCTTACTATATAACGGTAATAACATATTTGCACTTTGAGATTGTATGAAACTGCATGAAAATCCGAGTTGTGCCATCGACATTAGATATTATGTATATTCAATGATATATACTTATATCTCTGACTGATAACACTGAGCACTGTATTTATAACACCTGAAGAAGAAATATATTTATGCATACGTAAAATTTTATTCTGCACAAAACTATGTACATGGTGAACCCAAAAAACGGGAACATTGACGACAGTAGCATATCCAGCCATCAATGATCTAGCAATACATCAATTACAGGCTCCGTTATATTCACTTACTTATAAATACTCTTGGAAAAGTATGAAATTATCTCCCCTCCCTCTAACTATATATATATATATATATATATATATATATATATGCTTTAAAAATTGAGGTGATCAGTATCCTCGGGCGATTTATATCAGTTGACTGCTTTACTGTTGAAATATCTAAATCCAATCCTCACTTCTGCCCTAACAGGTTCTTTGCCCGCCCATGGTTCCCGATAAGTACAATCTTTAATTTTAAATGCAACGTCAATCACCATCTTCTGTTGTCTTTTACCGCCTTCATCTTTTATCTTTCTTCACCCCCCATACACCTTAATTTCTCTTACTTTCCCTCTCTACAACACCCTGCGTACTAGATGCACCCCAGCCTTCCTTTAACTCTAGGAAAGCTCATAAATATTCATCAGGTTAACTGAAAAGTCTCGGGGTTAGAACCTAGATTGCGCCATACAGGGAATTTTTAAATTTAAAGACGCTTATAAATATTAAACAGGTTAACTAAAACGTCTAGCCTGATGAATATTTATAAGCCCTCTTAAATTTAAAAATTTGGTGTAACTGTCAAATATATACTTATTACAAAATAAAACCATCACAGTTGATAAATCTCATCAGATAAAGAAAAGCGTCAGCTAAAAACTAAGTACAATTTTCCTCTTGTCTTTTCATTCATTTTGCTTCTTCTACATATATACACCATATGAGAATATATATATATATATATATATATATATATATATATATATATATATATATATATATATATATATATGTGTGTGTGTGTGTGTGTGTGTGTGTGTGTGTGTGTGTGTGTTTATTTAGGCAGCAAATTTTCTTTTAGGCATGTTCGATTAACTAAATTGCAGACATTGTGTCTGCTTATTTTTAATAACATCCGTTCATACTCACGGATAACTTTCTGTGTATTTCAATTAAATAATGTGAGAAATGTGAGAAATGTGCTATAGCTATGAAAATCGTTTTTATTTCCCATTTCCCAAAATAAATATTACTTTCCTTTCCATCTCATCGAAATACTCCTGATATAGATTACAGATTCTTGATAAAATCTAAAGAAAAATCTGCAATGTTATTAGTCCTGACCTGGTATACCGGCTTAGGTCATTTCTCCACTGCCGTAATGTAGCTTTCTTGTGCCTTACCTATAAATACTTTCTTGATAATTGTTCTGATGAATTTTCCGCTATGGTATGTTGTTATTTTATTCCACAACTCTCACAGATAAATTGTATATATGGCAACTAGTTATGATTAAATAGAGACCCCGAGGTATTATGGTAACTGTTGTAAGAATAGTAAGTGTTGTTTTGGTGTAAGGAATACTGTGGTATGTTTGAGTCAGTAATCGTGGCTAGCTAAGTTTAAGATAAGACTGATTGAACACCAACCTTTCCCTATTTATCCTTTTGGCCTTCTGTCACATTTTTGTATTACGCAGAATAAATATTACTTTCCTTTACATTTCATCGAAACAAGAGAAATCATTTACTTCAAGCAACTAGCGTCATAATTAAATGCTTATTTACTCTATACATAAGTTAAAACAATGGTCATCATAATTTTACATCATATTGCGATCAGAGTTTTCTCGATACCCCCTCCAAATCGTTTCTAAATTTCCATCAATAATGTTGCACCTTTATACTTTACTATGGTCATTACTGAAATAATTAATAAAATAAACTTTACTGAACCTACACAGCGAGGCGATTCCGAGGAAACTAGAAGTCCTACTAGGATTTATTATTGGCGGTCACAATCGTAAGAATATAAGATATATAGATATCACAGTACTGATAGCAGACACAGAAAGGAAACTACAAAACCTCCTACCAAAGGTAGCAAAAGAAATCGAGAAGAAAAGACTAAGCATAAACTACAAAAAAGAATGCATGGTCATCAGCAAAAAGAGGAGCCCAAAATGCAAATTACAGCTTCGGGACACTGCAATCAATCCGGTACAGACCTTTAGATATCTGGGAAGTTTCCTGACAGAGGACGGAAAGTGCGACACTGAGATCCGAAGACGTATTGGGATGGCCAAAGAGGCATTCTAAAAGCTAAG
>OZ038506.1:87436025-87463525 GCA_964036315.1 Acanthosepion esculentum | reverse complement strand
GTACATCTTTCAATCGCAAACTTCACAGCTAGGACCCGCCATGCCACACCCATTGTTGCGAACAACCACCATTTCCCTTAGAGAGAAGTAAGTTCCACTTGAACAGCTTCTTCCCACAAACTGCCATCTTATGGAATCGACTCCCAATCACCATCTTCTCCGACTACTGCAATGTAAACCTGTTCAGGTCTAGTACTAACCATTATCTTTCCCGATATATCCTCATAAAGTGTGTCTTTTACGTCTTACTCTTAACTCTCACTCAACAACATCCTCTAGTAGCCATCTATCTTGAGTGGCTCTTCGGCTATGCATAGGGTGAATATTAGCCACATTTTAAAACAATTATGTAAATTTCAAGCTAAAGACGTTTGCATCCATGCCGTGTTTTGTGATGTCAACGAACACTCGTTGCCACTTTTGCAATGCCAACGAACACTCGTTGTCACTTTTGTAATGCTCGTTGTTCTAGAGACTTTGTAATTGCAGATACAACTATAGTAACGCCGTTGAACAATACTGGTGTCAGACGCCTTCGAATATCACTCGTACTAATAGTACTTGCTCGATAATACTCGCTCGAATACTAATCCGTTTAGTGATCCGGAAGTTCAAAACAGTTTCAAGGTTTTCTTGAATGACGAGGAATTGCTGAAAAGATTTCAGTCCAGTGATCTTTTTCAGTGTCCAGAACTCCAGCCATTTTTTTTGGAAGAAAACGTCTTCTCTTTCTAGCATAACTAAAATCGAAATATTGGAACATACAATTTAACTCAAAGGCGGCTTTTGTTCAGAGATGTCAAATGAAAACTTTTGACGAGTGGTTAATAACGCCCCATGTTTATTCAAATAAAAGAAGTCTTCAAAAAAGCTGGGAAATTTCGAACAAACTCACATTATTCGAATTAGTTTACAATGGCAGACAGCTATGCAAATATGCATCTGTTGCAGTCTCCATCAATACTTATTTATCTCGCGTTTGTAATATTGATTTGCTCCTCCCACATTACGTTCGCAATCAATCTATGAACAAAATTCACTGGCAACTTATATATCAATCCGAATGCATTTTGTTATATATATATATATATATATATATATATATATATATATATATATATATATATATATATATATATATATATATACATACACGATGGCCTAGGGGTAAGGAATCTGACAGACTGATATCAATTCAGTCGGGTTTCAGGGAAACAGACTGTTTGTGGATGACTCTCTCTAGCTCTCTTTATATATATATATATATATATATATATATATATATATATATATATATATGTATTACGCGAATCATTCATACGAAAAGCAGATAATGATTGGCGTAATATAAATTGAACCCGCACCACATAATTGATATACATACATACATACATATATATATATATATATATATATATATATATATATATATATATATATATTTAAAGACATTTATAATATGTTTAACGTTCTTTTTATAGATACAAGTATTTAAGGAAATGCTCTGTTTTATAATAAACAGTATTAAATAACATTTACCGGCCTGAATGTCCGAGAAATTTTCATAGAAACATAGGACATTCAGGCCGGTAAATGTTATTTAATACTGTTTATTATAAAACAGAGCATTTGCTTAAATACTTGTATCTATAAAAAGAACGTTAAACATATTATAAATGTCTTTAAATAAATTGTCGGGCATTGTCCAATTCAAATATATATATATATATATATATATATATATATATATATATATATATATATATATATATATATGTATGATGCTCAATCCCGTAAAATATTTAATATCTAAAAAATACTCTAACCTAATTGAGTTTCTTTTTGCCAGGTTATCAGATAAAAGGTTTAGCCATCTTGGCACCATTTGTCGTAAGAATCACTAAAAAATCCTTGGAATTATTCAGCGAAAAGAGAACAGCTCAAAATCGTTTTGTGTCAACCACACTATGTTTTCCAAACTGATCAATGGTGAGAGGACAGCCCTTCAGTAAGGTTTGGATTTTTAATACAAGTGGTCTGGTACTCCTGCTATGTATTTAGGGATTCTTGATAAATTCCAAAGAAGAATCTGCATAGTTAATGATGCTGACCTGACATCACGGTCTCAGTCCCTTTACCACAGCCGTAACGTTAGTTCCCTGTGAGTTTCCGTAAATACCTTCGTGGTAATTGTTCTAATGAATTTTCCGTTATGGTACCTAAACTGTATGGTTTTAAGCACAGTAGTAGATCGGTCTCATCATTTTGAAACTTGATAAGGAATATTCGAGAAATATTAATAGAGAAAAAATATCCTCCATCCGGCAGGATTCGAAGCGGCATCTTCCTTGGCAAGCAAACCGTCGTAACCTTTTCACTCATAGATTCTCATTTTCTTTCACTTTTAGTAAAACCTCGCGTCTTAGTGACATTATCGCCTTGCTTGCGTTGAAATAGTTATACATATATATATGTTATGGTGTTTGGGTGCGCGTGTGTTCGTGCGGGAATGTGTGTGTAAATTTTCAGTTATATATTTGAATAAATACAGAAGGGAAACCTACGCGTTTCCTCATCCGTGTAAATTTATCAAGGCAAATGTAAATATTTTACTTTGCAACAAGTATTTGTAAATAGAAATAAAAATCATCGATCAGACTAATTTAATATCGATAAAACAAAAGCGAGTAAATTCTGTTGATCTTTAAAAGAATGTTATTATTTATTTATTTTTAGTTATTTATTTATTTTAGCTTCGGATTAATTTAAGTATTAAATATTCTGAATAAAGGGAGATTATAAATTAAATTAATTAAATATTAATTAAAAGATGAGTTTACAAACCGAAAACATGCAGGGTGTGATAGGTAAATTGTCGCCATTTTTAATTTCGCGCATGGGCGTTGTTTGTTTTTATTATGTCGACTAGTAAGGTCAGTTGGCCACCGTCTATGAGAAAAAGTACACTATGACGCAATTCATTCCGCCAGATATTTAGAAACGGAATGCTTTTCTGCTTGGCAGTTGCGCCGGAAACTCCAGTACGAAAATTTCGAAGTGTTTAGGTGCAGAGGATTCGGTAAAAGATGGATGAGTCTAATGGTGATTACGAAGGTGCGGCAGCTCGGAAAACTCCCTCTGATCGTTCTGATAAGAAAGAACTCCCGGAAGTTCCAACAGTTTCAAGGTTTTCTTGAATGACGAGGAATTGCTGAAAAGATTTAGGTCCCGGAGGTCTACATCTAGTGCCTTTTAGAGATAGTTCTGTCTGTATCAAAAAGATGGCTGCTGGAAAACACCTATCTGGCAACAGGACTCTGCACCATGCCACTCAATTAGGAGAAACCAATCATGTCTGTCACACAATATCTGCGATCACATCACCCCTTACATTGGCCATCTAGCTCCCCAGACTGCAACCCAATTGATTGTTGTGTGTGAGATTATTACTGAGCCCGAGAGCAAGAAAATTCTTTCTATCTTAACAAAGATAAACGGAAAGCAAGGATTATGGCGGCATTTACCAAGTTAAACAAAAAGACTGTCCAGAAGCGTTAAAGGAGATCCTGAAGTTATCTGGGGGCCGTGGTTGAAGGCAACTGCGATTTTATTGCATTAATTTACTCTACTATTTCAAGATATTTCTGCGTAATATGGTAAATATATCTGTTAAAATGAGATGTTCGTGTTATTTTTATTTTTGAATAAATTAGACGACAATTTATCAATCACTCTGTGTGTGTGTGTGTATGCGTGTGTGTGTGCGTGTGTGTGTGTGTATGTGTGTGTGTGTGTGTGTGCGTGTGTGCGTGTGTGTGCGTGTGTGTGTGCATAAGTATATCAATAGACAAAATAGACTGATACTTTAGGTCCGTTACCATAGAAACAGTCCCGGTACATTTGATCAAACCTCGTACACACACACACACACACACACACACACACACACACACACACACACACACACACATATATATATATATATATATATATATATATATATATATATATATATGGAATAAGATATGGTGTATTTCGGTAACAAGATGTGTTGCGGGCTTATATTCTTTTGATGAGAAATTTTGATACATTTGATCTTCTAAGAATTTTGTTGGATTCATCTAAATCGAAAGAAATAATAAAATATAGAATTTGAACAAAGAAACAATAAGAACTATATTGTCAGGACATGTTACAAAGGAAAAGATGAGAAATGAAATGCAATGTGTAAAGTTCAAAGCAACTTTATGTATCTGAATACTCACATCTTACAGGAACACACAAATAGGTATTTTCGCTATGAAAAGTCGTCTAGAAAGACATTGAGTCATTCGAATCTCGCGCCGTCTGTATATCTTCAGGAGGCGGTAATTCCAAACTCTCGACCCAGCGAGATTTTATCAATCAGGGGGCGGTAATCCAATATTTATTATTAAATAATATGGAAAATTTTGAATATCAATTTTTTTTATTGAATCTTTCAAATTTTCGAATTAATTGTTTTGTTTTATCGATAAATTTACAACAATATATATGAACTTTTGTTTTATATAATTTTCCCCTGAGTACTTTCGAATGTTGCTCCATCCGTTTTCAATGATTATTCTATATGTAGTTAAGCAATTGGATTTAAATTCTGGCATTCTCGCGTTTGATGGAACTAAAGTTACTAAAGGTGACGTCATAGAAACGGACAAACTGATTTTTTTTATAACAAAGCAAGTTCAGTCGACCATTGTTGACAATTCCAGAACAACGTAACTATAAACAATTTTTTCTATCCTCTGCCAGCCGCTATGATGGAGAAAGCATTACCTCGAACCGTGGCTAGTGAGACGCGGTGCAAGAGCCACTCCGTTTCGCGAGGCTCGTTCCTTAATCGAGACGCAATCGCGCCAATCCTCCGAAGGAAGGCCATCGAACGAGGGCCAATAACCCCTGAAGTCTCCACTGCCACAGGAGTAAAAAAAAATCTATCAGCAAGAGAAGAATATTTAACTATTTTTTTCATCTCTGCGTTTCGGGCGACGGACCCCGGCTCAACCGCGGAACTGATCAAATTACCGGCCGAAAATGTATTCGCACAGTTCGCATCCCAAATCAACGACTTACCCATTTTAAAAGGGAAGATGGTAATGCCATCCGGCTGCTTTCCATCACCACGGTCGGGGCCCACGGGTTCGATTTGGGAAGCGAACCCAGCTGCATCCAAACCTCTTCTGATGATGTCGTTAATTGCTGCATGCCGTGGAAAGCGGCCGGCATTACGACGACAGGAGAGAGGATGCAAACCAAACTCATCGATGGAGGCTCCATATCCGCATCTGTGAAACTCACATAAATTGAGTCCAAGACGGATCGCGACTCCGACCCGAGTGCACTTACCATCTAGAAGGGTACCGGTAGATGAAGAGGGCACTGCTTTGAGCCACGCGCCACTACTCGTTTTTTTAATAATATTTCATACGTCATCTCCGAAAATATAGACAGATACTGAAATCTTTATGTGTGTATTTTATATTATTTCATTTTGTCTATTTCTCATTTATTACAACAGCCTCCAGAATACGTATTCGTTATTTGCACTGTGTACTGTTTAAAATTCTGGTTTTCTCAACTAAAATTTGTTTAATGTTAATAGCATTTAGCATATTATCATATGTGTAGGAATTCCACTAAATAAAAAGAAAATAATATAAAATAAAAGTTACTTTTACGATATTTACCGATAACACAAAACAACTTACCATATCTAATCGTCTAACACACGATGTTTATTTTAAATACAGCTGTAATTTTGACGACAGTAAATGGATATATAGTTTGGTCAAGGACATAGCAGTACAGACGCTATTTTCAAATCTTGTGTATGATGCGACCCCCTTAAAATTAGCCTCAATATTATGTTTTCAAAAATTGCACGATACGCGAGTATATATTCGGAAATATGAAAGATTCATTTTTAAAAGTGATACACAAAACTTGTCTGTATTATTTAACTAACAGGTTTCAGAGAATTCTCGCTACCGAAATACATACATACATATATATATATATACACATATATATATATATATATATATATATATATAAATATATGTGTGTGTGTGTGTGTGTGTGTGTGTGTGTGTGTGTGTGTGCGTTGTGTAACAGCAAAATTGTACAAATCTTGTAACAGTGAAATTGTCCATTTGTTAGATTAATCTTTAAACCGTTGTATTTTGTAAATGATTAAAGATAACTTACAGAAATCTTACAGAAATGCCCCGAGATTTCTAACACGATTAGACTCTATTCTGAGTAAAAAAAAAATGTACAATTACTTTCCAATCTTAACAGAAGAATCTTGATCAAATCTACGATAAAGGAAAAAACATGTTCATTAATTGATCATACATCGGAAGCCCATGAAGCATTGAAATAAAGTCCATATATATATATATATATATATATATATATATATATATATATATATTCCACGATCATTTCGCAAATTATTGAAGATGACCTTCGCCCTTTCTACCTTTCTGTCCTGGAGTAATAAGTTACCACACAGGTAACCACACAGGTTTCACGTACGATTTCATTTTCAAGTCCTTTTTCATTGCTCTTTCGACTGTCATAGCTGATACACTTCTCTCACGTGACAAAAGTTCATGAATTGAGTTGGATCTTTTCTAATTGATTTATAAGTTGGAATGATGCTCCCTTTTCTTGTTGTGACCTCTTGATTTAGTTTCCACTCCACTGTTTCCTCTTTTTAAGAATGCATTACCGTTCTCTTGATGGTTCCTGAATGGACTTCAAAGCTGGAAGTCAGAGTATGAATTCTGGTACCATTACTCAAGGCCTCAAAGATTGATCCGCTTTCCATTGCTCAGTTGAAGACAGTGGGGCTGTCACAAAACGCTTTTAACCTGTTCTCTTTCTAGCCGATTAACTTAAAGAGTTTCTCAGTAATCCTTACCGTGAATGATGTCAAGAATGCTACACTTGTTATCTGAAAAACTGGAAAAGAGAAACCCAATTAGTTTAGTGGTCTTTTAAATATTAAACATTCTGTGGGCTGGACAATTATGCTGTTACACGATTTGGACAATTTTGTTGATACACCCGGTGTATATATATATATATATATATATATATATATATATATATATATATATATATATATATATACGAGGGTAATTGAATAAATAAGGTGAATTTTTCGGTATAAGGACTTCTAATAAAGATAGAAGATTACTTTTTTTCAACGTCGTCTCGCAGCACTCTCACACACTTTTCCCATCTGTGCACAAGCTTCCGTATTCCCTCAGCGTAAACATCTTTGGACTGATGTCTCAGCCAGTCGCTCACAACACTTTTGACTTCATCGTCACTTTTAAACTTCATGCCTCTCGTGAACGCTTTCAAGGGACCAAACAAGTGAAAGTCTGAAGGGGCAAGGTCTGGGCTGTAAGGGGGATGAGGGAGCAGTTCCCAGCCCAGATCGTTGATGGTCTGCACCGTTTGGGCTGCTGTGTGAGGCCTTGCGTTGTCATGATGCAAGATGACTCCTTCTGACTGATGACCCCTGAGTTTGTCCCAACAGATAAGCTCAAAGTCCTTGCAATGTCATCCACTGTCACCCTACTGTCAGACTGAATGAGGTCATTGACTGATTCGATCACCTCAGGAGACCTCACTTCTGTAGGCCTCCCAGGCCTGTCTTCATCCTCAACACTGCTCCGTCCTTCTTTAAACAATTTAGCCCACTTGTAGACATTTTTTGGCTGAAACATGTGGCACCATACACAGTTGACATTCTCCTATGAATTTCCACTGGTTTGCACCCTTCAACAACCAAAAACTTGATAACTGACCGCTGTTCAATCCTAGAGCATGCTTCTTGGTCGGCCATCTTTGTTAATCGCCAAAACTCTCGCCAAATGTTTCTTTTTAATCCTGCAAAAGAAATTAAATGCATGTGAAAAAGAAGTAAAACAAAAAAAAATAAAATAAAAAAGAGTATACTTCTATCTGTATTAGAAGTCCTTATACCGAAAAATTCACCTTATTTATTGAATGACCCTCGTATATAGTTTATAGTTGGATTGTTGTGAGTTTGTGACCCTGGATTTACCGCGCATATATATAAATGGTGTTGAGTGTTGTGCTTAAAATTGTGCATAAAGTGTTCGAAGTTCTATTTTGTTATTTTTGTCCAAGTACTTTCGACTTTCGCTGTCATTACCAAAAACCGATGTGATGTTTGTGTGGTAGTTAGACCTCCTTAGTCAGCCTCTTGTATTCTTCGAGAACATTAGAAAATTGTACGTTTGAAATAATATATATGTTTATCTAATACATAATATAATGAAAATATGCAAATCTTTTTCAAAATTACGCATTCAAAAATACTTTAATCATAAATCCAACCACAACAAGATTATTGCGATATCTTGCTGCGTTTCACCGACCAACACAGAAGTGACGATATATCTATATTTATATACACATTTTATATATATATATATATATATATATATATATATATATATATATATATATATATATATATGAGACCATTTTGAATGAGTTTGAATACAGCGAGCATGCCTTCTATTAATAGTATGTCAATTCAAAATTCTGTGAATTGCTGTTTATTATTCCTTATGTATTTGTTTAATTGGTTGAAAATGTTGTAAATGTATTCGGACGACTACTGATGCTGTTGGATTTCACTGCAGCCAAATCTTGCCCGTGCCGTGGTAAAGTTCTGTCCAGATTTTCTTTAGAAATCCGTGTCTTCCCAAAATAACTTGCGATGACTCGTTAATTACACTTGGCAGTCGAACAGGAAAACAAGGTACTTGTCACTCAATCCAAACTTAAACGTGACGTCTTGACTTTGTTGTTTGCTTTAACTATTATGTATCTATTTTAAAGGGATTAGCTTAAGCGCCATCAAATCTCCCACCCACAGAGGCTTTCTTGCCAACCCATCTTCAAAAGGCGGGTTTCTTTATTCACTTATATTTGGCTTTACATTCTTTTTCATTTTTTGTCTTGTTTTTCTTTATTTTTCTTTCGGCCTTTATGTCTTCCATATTTCTTTCTTTCTTACTCAGTTCCATCATTCTTTCTTTCTTTTTTCTTCCTTCTTTCTTTGTTTCTTTGTTTCTTTCTTTTTTTCTTTCTTTCTTTGTTTCTTTCTTTGTTTTTTCTTTCTTATACACGTTTTTCTGATTTCTTTTATTCATCTTACTCAGTTCTTTCATTCTTTTTTTCTTTTTCTCCTTTTAACACGATCTCTACTTTCTTTCTTTCTTTCTTTCTTTTTTTCTTTCTTTGCCTTGCCCTTCTCATACACGTTCTTCTGTTGGCCTTTCTCCATCGTACTCATTTGTTTCATTCTTTTTCTCTTTTTTTATCACAGTCTCTTCTTTCTTTCTTTCTTTCTTTCTTTCTTTGCTTTTTCTTTCTTATACACGTTCTTCTGATTTCTTTTATAAAACTTACTCTGTTCTTTTATTCTTTTCTTTTCTTCTTTTAACACGGTCTCTTCTTTCTTTCTTTCTTTGTTTGTTTGTTTCTTTCTTTCTTTGCTTTATCCTTCTTATATACGTTCTCCTGTTTTCATTTGTTCATTTTACTCATGTCTTTTATTCTTTTTTCTTTTCCTCCTTTTACCACAGTCTATTCTTTCTTTCTTTCTGTCTTTCTTTCCTTCTTTCTTGCGTTCTTTCTTTCTTTCTTTCTTTGCTGTTTCTTTCTTATACACGTTCTTCTGTTTTCTTTTGTCCATCTTACTCATTTCTTTCATTCTTTTTTCTTTTTCCCCTTTTAACACAGTCTCTTCTTTCTTTCTTTTTTCTTTCTTTACCTTTCCCTTCTCATACACGTTCTTGTGTTGTTTTTTCTCCATCGTACTCATTTGTTTCCTTTTTTCTTTTTCTCATTTTTAATCACAGTCTCTTCTTTCTTTCTTTCTTTCTTTCTTTCTTTCTTTGCTTTTTCTTTCTTATACACGTGCTTCTGATTTCTTTTATACATCTTACTCTGTTCTTTCATTCTTTTCTTTTCTCCTTTTAATGCGGTCTCCTCTTCCTTTCTTTGTTTCTTTGTTTCTTTGTTTCTTTGTTTGTTTCTTTCTTTCTTTGTTTCTTTATTTCTTTCTTTCTTTCTTTCTCTCTTTGCTTTATCCTTCTTATAGACGTTCTCCTGTTTCCATTTGTTCATTTTACTCATTTCTTTTATTCTTTTCCTCCTTTTACCACAGTCTATTCTTTCTTTCTTTCTGTCTTTCTTTCTTTCTTTCTTTCTTTCTTTCTTTCTTTCTTTCTTTCTTCTTTCTTTGCTTTTTTCTTTCTCATACACGTTCTTCTGATTTCTTTTATTCATCTTACTCAGTCCTCTCATTCTTTTTTTCTTTTTCTCCTTTTAACTCGGTCTCTTCTTTCTTCCTTTTTTTCTTTCTTTCTTTCTTTTCTTTATTCTTCTTATATACGTTCTTCTGTTTTTTTTTGTCCATCATACCAATTTCTTTCATTCTTTTTTCTTTTTCTCCTTTTAACTCGGTCTCTTCTTTCTTCCTTTCTTTCCTTCTTTCTTTCCTTCTTTCTTTCTTTCTTTCCTTCTTTCTTTCTTTCTTTCTTTCTTTCCTTCTTTCTTTCTTTCTTTCTTTCTTTCTTTGCTTTGTCCTTCTCATACACGTTCTTCTGGTTTCTTTTGTCCATCTTACTCATTTCTTTCATTCTTTTTTTCCTTTTAACGCACTCTCTTCTTTCTTTCTTTCTTTCTTTCATTCTTTCTTTCTTTCAATGTTTCTTCTCCTCTCCTTCTTACTCAGGTTCTTCTTTTTTACTTTCTTTCTTTAACTCGTTTGTTCTCCTTTTCATTCTCTTTCTTCACATTATCCTAAGGCATCTTTGTTTTAAAAATGTTACTGCTCACCTTTTAAAATGAAAGGTGAGCTCGTTTAACTTTGCCTTCATTTTAATCTTTTTCTGGTCTATAACATCTCTTCCTTCTACTTTAACATTTCTTATTTTTTTTGTTTTTAGCGTCTTCTTCTTCTTCTTCTTCTTCTTCTTCTTCTTCTTCTTCTTCTCCTTCTTCTTCTTCTTCTTCTTCTTCTTCTTCTTCTTCCTTTTATATTACAATCTTTTACTCTGCGTTACTTTTTCGCCTTAACGGTATCATCTTTGTATAAATTCTTTCTTGGCTTCTACGTTATTTTTTCTTTTAATTCCTCGCCAAAATAAATTGCGTTTCCTTTTTCATCTCACTCTCTCCCTGCCTAAACTCCCCCTCCTTCGCCTTCTCTTCTTCTTTATGGTTTTTATTACATTTATAGTATTAGATAGAACTCCTAAGTTGCAATCCACGAATCAAGTCAAGCAATTACAGAACCGGAAAATGTGCCAGACAAATCCGACGGAGTATTAGAATGGCAGAAGATGTCTTCCACAAAATAAGCCACATATTATGGGACAGGAAAATTTCCTAACACAACAAAAGAAATGTGCTGAATTTCTACATAACACCAATCCTCATATACGGCAGTAAATACTGTACAATTTCCTCGCAGATAAAGGAGAGACTTGATACAATAGAGATATCGATCTACAGAAGGATGCTGAGAATGTCAATCACAGAGCATGTGAGAAACAAGGAGGTTTTAAGAAAAATGAAATAAGACAACGAGGAAATAGGACTTGAAGAATCTGGCATTCAAATGACATATTGGAAAATGGTGACAGAGTGAAACAGCAACTAACCTAACAATGATCTACAAAGGATAGGAAGTTGTGGAGAGCCATAATCAACCTACTTAATGACCTTGTGTAAGTGGATGACACAACAGACAATGAAAGGTATAGTAAAGAGACAATTATTGCTTAGACCTACAAAATAAAAGAAGTTGTGGAGACCCCTGATTAATTTACTTAATGACCTTGATGGCAGAACAGTGAGTGAGAGGATAGTAAGGAGAAAAACAAACAGATAAAACGATAGGACGTTGTGGAGAGCCATGACAAACCTACTTAATGACCTTGTGTAAATGAATGGCAGAACAGTGAGTGGGAGGATAGGAAGGAGGCAAATATTGCTTAGAGCTATAAATTATAGGACGTTGTGGAGAGCCATGATCAACCTAATTAATCACCTTGTGTAAATGAATGGCAGAACAGTAAGAGAGAGGATAGGAAGTCGGCAAATATTGCTTAGAGCTATAAATTATAGGACGTTGAGGAGAGACATGATCAACCTACTTAATGAACTTGTATAAATGGACTGGAATGGATAGTAGGGAGACAAATATTGCTAAGAGCTACCAAAGATAGGAAGTGGTGGAGAGCTACATTTTGCATATTTTCAAGGGATATTTTACGTAAAAGAAGTGATATTAAATGTAATATTAGAATGTCTCGTATGTCATTTTAAAAACAGTTTTTTTTCATTTTAATATGCAATTTCGGGACGTCGGCAATCGCAGCTCTCCACATCTTTCGCTTTTTGATCTAAGTGACTTTTGCCTTTTAGGACCCGTCTTTGTTCTTCATCAGCCTTACATTCACAGAAAACATCAAGTAGGTAACGATTTCTTGTAGAACCCATTTATCGAGTTTCTTTAATTTGCCAGTTTTCTTGAGATTATCTGATATTATTGAAATACTGACAGCCATTACCTGAGAGAGTTCTCTGACACATTGAAGCGCGTTTAGTTCGAATACTGTTTTCACTTATTTTCAGATTGTCAATTGCAAATGGACGTCCACTACCACCTTGATCTTGAAGACTCGTATCTCGACTGCGTTATTTGAGAATCTATCACCATACTGTCCGTTTGAATTCATGCAAAAAGGGAAACGCATCTGTTCTTTGTTTCAGTTTCAAGATGAGGGGCTATAATATTTTTTAGTTAAATTCTGAAAGGGATTTATTACAAAATTAAGAAAGAGGGCACTTTAATCATTAGGAATGCGTAACACGGAAGTTTAAATATCTGGAAAACGTCTTGACAGAGGATGGTAAGTTCGACACTGAGATCCGTAGGTTTATTGGGATATCCAAAGACACATTCCAAAAGCTGGGCAGAGTATTGCAAGACAGGAGGATTTATTTGGTAACAAAGAATACTGATCTGTTACGCGACATCTGTCCTTCTTCAGGGTAGCGAATATCGGACGATTTCCTCAAAGATGAAGAAGAGACTCGAGGCGACAGACATGTGGTTCTATAGAAGAATGCGATGCATATCATGGACCGAGCGTGTGAGCAACGATGAGATTTTAAGATAGGTTGCAAATAGGGACGAGGCTTATACTTAATATCAGGAAGAGGCAGCTCAAGTATCTGGGACGAATAATGAGAAAGGAGGGCCTGGAGAATCTGATACTCACGTGTCGAATAGAGGGAGAAGGGATAACAACGCGTGATATACCTGGCGGACTTAAGCAAGTGGATAACAGAACGTGGTCTGGGAAAGGAAGCAGAGGGAATGAACTTCTTGAGAGCTGCAAGGGAGAGATGGAGGTGGAGAGCCATGATCGCCTGTGTCCTGAAAGTTCCTGGAACATAAAAAGAAGGAAAAATACATTTTTGTGCAAGGATTCTAATAATATATTAGAACACAATTTTAAAGAAATATTTTAAATCGGACATTATTTCCCGAAGAAACTAATACTATTTTCCGGTGCATAACGATACCGCGTCACGTATTTGAGAGCAAAATTCTTAAGGTGATAGATAAAAAATTAACAAAAGACGACACTTTTAACATTAGGAATGAGTAATATATTTTTGTGCTACTAATATATGTTAGAAACTCAATTACAATCTTTATTCTAAAAGAAGAAATTATTTTCCGAACAGCCGACAATGTTTAGTGGGTATTTTGCTCTGACACACTTAATCCTCTTTGAACTCAAATGAAGTCGCTCAATGGGATTTTTTGGATCCATCATTTATCAACTGACGATTAGAAATACAGTATTTCCACACAGTTTTATACGAATGATAGAAACGCTGTGGTAGCAACAAAAAAGCAACAAAAACAATAAACGCTCGGAAATAACACAAAAAAATAGCTGTTTATCTGAAATAATCATTCGATAAAATAGCACGACAAATTTAATACCTTTGCTATCGACTACAATTGATGTTTTTGAGCTGAGCACTGAAGAAAGAATGGCCTCTGTACTAGCAGAGACACGGAAAAGTGATTTTGCAACATGACAACGGTAGGCCACATGTTGCAAAAGTCATGGAAACCGACTTGGAAACGCTTAAATGGGAAGTCCTATCCCACTCGCTGTATTCACTGCCCCGTCCGATTATTAATTGTTCCGATCGATGGCACATGGTCTGGCTGAGTAAGACTTTCATGCGTATGAAGATGCCAAAAAATGGGTCGACTCGTGGTTAGCCTCAAAAGATGTGTCGTTTTTTCCGGCGTAGAATTCAAATGCTGCGAGAAAGATGGGGATAAAGTAGTGGCTAGCATTGGACAATACTTTCAGTGACATGTTCCTTACTGCTTTTTGTAAATAAAACATTACTTTTTATGAAAAATCCTCGAGAACTTATTCAAGGTCCTAATATATTACAAGACAAAAGCTTTATTCTAAAATCAGACATTATTTTCCGAACAGCTGTATCGTAGGTATTTCTCTCGGACACACTTCGTCCTCATTGAACTCAAGTGAAGTCGGTCAATAGGACATATTTGGGATCCGTCATTTATTAAGTTAATTGTTGTATATCTTCACTCTCGTGCTTCGTGTATTGGTCGAAGGCGTCAATTTGATAATAAAGTTGCATTCTTCACTCTCGGCCGATGGTTGCTAGTTGTTTTGAGTCCAGAGAGAAAAGAACTTCAACAAAGGGAATTTTAACCCATCCAGTTTATCAATGTCGTCAACGTGTGCATTTCTATCCAGTGGGGTCTCTCCCTCTCCACTAGAGAGCCGTCTCAGACACGAAAAAGATCACGTCTACATTGCTTGAGGTATAAGAACCAACTCACTGAAAAACTTTTTTTCTATCTATATTCTTTCCCACGCCCGTTCAGCCAATCAAAATCGACTTCCTTATTTTTCTTCCATCTGACCTCAAAGGTCAACCAAAGATACACTTCAGATACGGTGATAAATATAAAATTAAGAGGACACTTTACCCATCAGGAATGAGTAATATTATTTGTGAAATTATTATAATAATATATTTGAGCATAATTGAAAAAGTTATTCTAAAATCGGACATTATCTTCCGAACAACATAATAGTGTCAGTTACCTCGCTTTTCCTTTTGTTTTCTTACACCTCCGCATTAATTAAATGTTTTGTTCATTATATTCACAGGATCTGTCGGAAGGACCACACCATTTTCAACTGAAATCTTTACTTCTAATGTGAGGAGATATATTTATTATCATATGTGAGGTTAGATATTACATAGCAGTTCAGTGCACTTTTGTTTGTTTCAAAAGATATTTACTATCATTTAATACTTGTTTTATTTCTAAAAACGACATTCATAAATGTGATGCGCCTACGCATTTCACTGTTACATTTGCAGTCGTCTGTTACTCTTATCAACGGAGGGAATAAATACTTTTCCTGTTATTTAAGGGTCTTTCTTTATTTCTTTTGTGATTTTAGCTTCCTCTTAATTTCTTTCTTTTTTCTGTCTCCTTTCTCTCCTTTGTAATTTCCCTATCTTTCTTTCTTTCTTTCTTTCTTTCTTTCTTTCATTCTTTCTTTTGTGATCTTACCCATCTCTTAATTTCTTTCTTTTAATAACTTCTTTCTTTTTTCATTATTCTTTATTTTCTCCTTTCTTTCTTTCTTCCTTTTGTGATTTGAGATTCCACGTAATTTCTTTCTTTTTTTCTGTCTCCTTTCTCTCCTTTGTAATTTCCCTTTCTTTCTTTCTTTCTTTTTTCTTTCTTTCTTTCTTTTGTGATTTTACCCATCTCTTAATTTCTTTCTTTTTTATATCTTCTTTCTTTTTTCATTATTATTTATTTTTTCCTTTCTTCCTTTCTTTTTTGATTTTAGCTTGCACGTAATAATTTTTTTGTCTCCTTTCTCTCCTTTGTAATTTTCTTTTCTTTCTTTCTTTCTTTCTTTCTTTCTTTCTTTCTTTCTTTCTTTCTTTCTTTCTTTTGTGATTTTACCTTCCTTTTAATTTATTTCTTTTTTTCTGTCTCCTTTCTTTTGTCCTTTTTTATTTCTTCATTCCTTTCTCCTTTCCTTTTTCATTTGACCTTCCTCTTAATTTCTTTCTTTTCTGTCACCTTTTTTCGTTCTCACTTTCTTTCTTTCATTTGTAATTTTATGTTCGTCTTTCAATTTCCTTTTTTCTGTTTCCATTCTCTTTGTCGTTCTCCATTCCTTCTTTTAGAAGTTTTTCTCTTTCTTTTGCGATTTTGTCTTTCTCTTAATTTCTTTCAATTTTCTTTTGTTTCCGTTCTTCTTTCTCTTTCAGTTTCTTTTCTTTTCATTCTTTTTCTTTCCTGATTTACATTTGTGTTTTTATCTTCCCCTTTTTTTAGTCTCCATTCGTTCTTCCTTCTCCTTTCATTCTTTTGTCATCCCTTCTTTCTTTCTTTCTTTCTTTCTTTCTTTCTTTCTCTTTCTCTTCTTAGTTTCTTATTATTTTTTCTTTTTCCCTTACTCAGTTCTGTCTTTCTTTCTTTCATTTGTGATTTGATCTTCCTTTCTTTCTTTCTTTCCTATTTCTAGTTCGATTATTTTTTATTTTTCCTATCATTCTTTCTTTCTCTTTACTTCTTTCTTTCCTTTTTCTTTTGTTTTTCTACTTTTTTTTTTATTCGTCCATATTAGATTCTTCTT
Source organism: Acanthosepion esculentum (assembly GCA_964036315.1). Classification (NCBI taxonomy): domain Eukaryota; kingdom Metazoa; phylum Mollusca; class Cephalopoda; order Sepiida; family Sepiidae; genus Acanthosepion; species Acanthosepion esculentum. The sequence continues at coordinate 87,446,678 of OZ038506.1, read as the reverse complement.
TTTACCCTTTTTACTCAGTTCTTTCTTTCTTTCTTAATATCTTTATTTATTTCTCTCATTTTTCTTTTGTCCCTCTTCCTCAGTTTCTTTCTTTCTCTCTTTCTTTCTTTCTTTCATTATTTCATTCTTTCTCCTTCTTTCTTTGTTTCATTCGTCGAACTTAGATTCTTCTTTGTATCCTTCTTACTCAGTTCTTTATTACTGTCATTCTTTCATTCTCTCTTTTTTTCTGTTGTCCCTTTCTCAGTTTCTTTCTTTCTTTCTTTCTTTCTTTCTTACTTTGTGATGCCTTTTCTTGACCTCTTTTAATTCATTCTTTTTTATCAACTCATCTAATTATTTTAAAATCCTTTCTTTTTTTCTTTTTTCATTCTTTCTTTATTCTTTCTTTCTTTCTTCATTTATTTATTTCTCTCTTTCTTTTTTCTGCGAATTTTCTATTTTCATTCTGGCTTTTACCATGCATACTCACGCCTTCAATTAACGATTGATACGCAAGTCGACAGTTAATCAGTGTTGAGTAACGGAGTGAATAAAAGGCATTTTTTTCTCATTTTTTGTTCGATTTGGAAAATTAATTAAAATGAAAAAGAATATTTAAAAATCAAACCTCACTTTGTTTTTTTAAGTATTACCAATTCTGTAGAATCTGCGACTACGGTGCTCATTTTTTCTTATTTTTTCCCTCGAAACTAAAAATAAAAACAAATAAAAAAAAAAGGAAAAAGATTTCTTCAATAGAATAAACGAAATCCTAACAGGGAAAAATATATCCGCAATTTAGCACAGTAGTAAAAACATATGAAATATTTGTAAATTGTTATTTAACATCTGTCTATATTTCTGACATGAGGTATTTACTATTTACACTGTTTATGTGTTTATGTGGTCTCATCTTTATTGCCAAATTCACGACGTTTCGGCCGTTGTACGCTCAGCCTTCTTCAGGTGATATACACTGGAATTTGGAACTGAACGCTTTATTTATTCCACAGGGTTAGATTTTTTCTAATTCCACGTGATCTACCTTTTTTGTATCTCAATTTCAGTTAATCCCTCTTATTAACTCAACTGCCCAACTTTTTATTCCCTCTGCTGTGACCAGGTATTTGAACTCACTTGGCCTAGAGTATAAAAGCGTCGTAAAAAAAGAATTAACCGAAAAAGTGACTTGTCTGAAAGAGTTGTGTTTAGTAGAGTGTTTAAATTCCCGAAATCGCGGTACTAAAGAGGAAAGCTCATCAGAAAAATTGGCAAGAAAATATTTATAGAAAAATCACGGGGAAGATATGCTACGGTGAAGGAGATGTAATTGAAGCGGAGATGCCAGGTCTGGATCGATAACATTTCCGATTCTTTTTTAGATATTTTCAAGAATCTCTACATACATAGAAGAAGCGCCATACAGCTGCTCGGTCTCATATTGTCTGCTTACATGAGATGGAACAAATACATTGAGTCAATTGCTTCGTCCACCGCAAGGAAAGTTGGCTCCCTGTACCGCGCCAGGAAATGTTTCTCTCCGGAATCGATCCTTCAAATCTACAAATCAACCGTTCGCCCTTGCATGGAGTATTGCTGCCATTCTGTTTGCCTCGGGGTTCTTGATAAGATCCAGAGACGGATATGCAATGTAACTGGCCCTGATCTGGCATCTCGTCTGCAGTCGCTGTCTCACAGACGTGTTGTCGCCTCTTTCTGTCTTTGTTACAAATACTTTCATGGTAATTGCTCCGATGAGCTGCTTGCGCTGGTCCCCAGACTTCATGAATTCAAACGTCCTACGAGGCTGGCATCCCGCTCTCACCCTTTCACTGTTGAAACTGTTAAATATAGCCGTCTTTTCTACTCCAATAGCTTCATATCTCGCACTTATCGCCTGTGGGACTCCCTTCCCTTTTCCTGTTTTCCTGATAGCTATAATCTCCAACTATTCAAATGTAATGTCAATCTGCAGTTGCCTTGATCTATCCACTATCCTTCTCCACATCCTTTCCTCTATCACTCCTATCTGCTCTCGCTCCAAATCTTCTGTAACCTCTTGCCTTGATCTATCCCCTATCCTTCTCCACATCCTTTCCTCTATCACTCCTATCTGCTCTCGCTCCAAATCTTCTGTAACCCCTTGCCTTGATCTATCCACTATCCTTCTCCACATCCTTTCCTCTAACACTCCTATCTGCTCTCGCTCCAAATCTTCTGTAACCCCTTGCCTTGATCTATCTACTATCCTTCTCCACATCCTTTCCTCTAACACTCGTATCTGCTCTCGCGCCAACTTTCTGTAACCCCTTGCGTGCTCGTGGCTTCCCGCCTTGCTTGGCGTGAAATGCTTAAAATAAAATAAAATAGACGTGTCAGACCGATGCAAAGCACAAATGAATGACATATATACCGGGTGTAACAGCAAAAATATCCAGATCATTAAACAGCATAATATCTATCGAACAAAATGTTTCATATCTAAAAACCCACTAAACTAATTGCGTTTCTATTTTCTGGGTTTTCAGATAATACGTTTAGCCATCTTGGCACCAACTATCGTAAGAATCACTGGAACCCCCTTTGAGTTATTCAGCTAGATAAAGAACGTGTCAAAATCGTTTTGTATCAGTCCCATCGTCTTCCCAACTGAGTATTGGTGAGAGAAAAAGATCATTCAGGTCTTCAGTAATATTATCAAAATTCATGCTCGGTCTTCTATCTTCAGATCTATTCAAGAACCATTCAGAGAACAGTGGATAACTTTAAAAAAGAAGAAACAGGGAATAACTGGATCAGGAGGTTACAAATGGATCATCTTTTCATCTTAGAAAACCAATTAGAAAAGATCCAACTCAATCCATAAGACGTTTCGCACGGAAGAGAGGAATTTCAGCTATGACAGTCCAAAGAACAGTGAACAGAGACTTAAAAATGACATCGTACGTTAAACGTGTGAGGTTACCTTGTTACTCCAGTACAGAAGGTTAGTAGGATAGCGAGGGCGAAGATCCACTTGAATAATAATCATAAAACAATATATATATATATAGTAGAGTAATACATTTCAGATGCAACAAGGAAGGTCTTCAGTGATGCACTGTCTTCATTGCCGATTTCGAGTTTTGCATCATATCGGCTCCAACAGCAACCCCGACCTAATTCCACAAGATTCAGGCCGCCTCCTTGATAGCGTTTTGCTACGCACCTCGACATTGCAAAAAATAAATTAAGATATGGCTCGGATTCCGACCGTTCTTATTGACATACGTCAGTCAACATCAGCCAATGAAATAAAGACTTTCCCTTCTTCCCTCCTCTATAGTCTTGTCTTTCGCTTCATCCGGTTTAATATATATATGAATTTTATTTCAATCTTTCATGAGCTTCCGTTCCTTAGCGATGATTAATTCATGATGAACATGTCATTTTTCTTTACGATTGAGTTTATCACGATTCTTCTGTTAAGCTTCGTGAGTAATTATACATTGCTATTACTCAAAGTAGACTCTAATTTTGCTATAAAAACCTGGGAGAATTTCAGCAGAGATATATGTATTCATTTCTAAGACACAACGGCTCAAAACTTAATCTAACAATTTTGCTAGTACACGATTTGAACAATTTTGCTGCTACACGATTTTAAATATTTTGCATTCTTTTGTTACAAAGGTGGAAGGGAAAATTGCCTATCATGACACAGTGAACCTATTTTTTTTTTTGCTGCAGCTTTAGCAACTTGTTGAAACTTGACTAATGCATGGAATAATAATGCAACACAAAAGGTACTTAGAAGAAGATTTATTGAAACAAGAAAGTGTACACAATATTTACATATAGTCTTTTGTATATTCCTGGGAAGACCGTTCCTGGAGAATGTGTTGACTAAGTCGCAGTCGGGCAGGGTCTCTAGTTGAATCTCTTGATTCGCCTCTCATGTCTTCCCGGTACCAACCATATTTATATAGTCGGTACTCCACTATGCAAATTAGGTGGATCCTACCACAACACAACTGATACGATATAATAAAAAAAAAGTACGTGTGGATAAAATATATGTTCCGTTAAAAGGATTTCCCGAAGCAAAATCTAATCAGGTTAATTTATCTCATTGTAAGCATAGTCTTTATTTCTGGTCAGTGCTGAATTCGCGTCTCACTAGTTCGGAATCGAACTGAAGGGGACTGAAATAAACGTGAAAAGGTTAATCAGAGCTGGCAATTCTTCAGCTGAGAATTTTGAAAATATAATATTTGAAATAATGTTATTATATCCGCAAATAAAGACGACAGGTGAACGGAAAAGTTAAATCTGTTCGAAAGGTTTGCTCAACATGCTTGGCGGAATATAGCAGCGACTTTGTAGAATTCTAAGTTTCCATGGAAACCCTTTTGCGTATGATGGAGATAATATATTCACTGAGGTCATTGATTCGTTCACGTGAAATAATATGCAGGAATATACGCCGAGTATAAAATAAACAATACCACATTTGGAAATAAAGGAAAACGTTGACTTTTTCTCAATGAGAGATACATAGATAGATATAAAGAATTAGAGTTACAGCGTGAGAGAGACAGGAAGACAGAGACATACAGAGAGTGTATGAGTATATATATATATATATATATATATATATATATATATATATATATATATATATATAGGGAGATATATATATATATAGATAGATAGATAGATAGATAGATAGATAGATAGATAGATATGAAAAGACCTACAAATAGATAGATAGATAGATAGATAGATGTGAACACACTGACAAAACGACACAGATGATCAACTACAGAGTTACATATAAATGTGAACAGGCATATATAACAGACTAAGACACCTAAGTAGGTAGATAGGAACGTGGATAGGTGGATATGAGAAGAATGACGCACAGATATATGGTTATAAATATGAACAGAGACAGATAGATAGATAGATGCAGATTGAGATAGATAGGAAACAGACTGAGATAGATTGCTACATGTTGAAAGCCCGGGATCATTAGTTGTTATGTACAGGGCCTGGCCTGTTTTGTAAATGCTTTTATGTTTGCTAGTGCTTTTCATGTGACGTGGAAGATTGGAACGGTTTCTGTCGGTTTTATGAAATATCCACCCCCATATTGAGTTTTCCCCAGCATAGTGTTCATCGTATTGAGAGGTAGGCATCCGATTTTACATCTACCAATGGCCGCAAGTGTATATAGCATCTATGCACTTCCAGCCCACCAGCTCTCTAAGTGTCAGCACATTGTCATTGACACTGGACTTTAGAAACCTGAGCAACGACTGATGTTATGATGTCAACAAATGCCTGTGATAGTTATCGTATTCTGCTTGCAACCACTCACATTACAGTGAAAAGCAAATGCGAGAAATACAGATTAGCAGTGAGGCGGGTATTACAATGGTGTTGTCCTTCTTCGAGACCAGTGTTGCTCAAAATTTTTCAGCAATGGCACACCTCGGAGTAAATGAAAATATCACGGCACACTTAACCAAATTTTAAAATGACATAAATTTAAATGGTATTTAATAAAAGCATAGATTTCTTTTAAAAAATGAACATACAAATGTGAATTTACTTTATTTAAATGTTTCTATTCGACTATTTGTGCAGCATATTTAGTGTGAAACTTGTGCCAGGTGTTTTATCGCGATTTCTACAATGTTTGGTCGAATGTACGATAAGCAGACCCTCATTTCTTCTTCAGTTGAGTGTAGTCTTTCTCGCTTTTTATTTTTATGTTATTTAGGGTTGAGAAGCCTCATTCACAAAAAAAAAGGAAGTAGGAAATTGCAATAAAACTGATAAAGCCTTTTTAACTAACGTGGGATAAAAAGTTTAATACTGATTCATTTATTCAATACTAACACAAAGAGGTGTGACTTCAATACCTGGTTAAGGCAGTGGAGAACTTGGAGAGGTGAATTAACAGGAGATACCTGATAAATGACATCCATTAAACATGTCAGGTGGAATTAGAACATTCTACCCCAGCGAGCGAAATAAAGGGTTCAGTTCGACATTCCAACAACCTGAAGAAAGCCAGAGCGTACAACGGCCGAAACGTTGTGATAAATATGGCAACAAAGATGAGGACACTATTCCGAATAATGTAAATAGTGTACGTAATACCTCATCTCAGAAATATAGAGAGATTTTTCAATGTTTGGTCGAATGTTCGATAGGCAGACCCTCATTTCTTCATCAGTTGAACTTATTCTTCCTCGCTTCTTTTTTTATGTTATTTATAATATTAATTCGCAACTGAATATCACTTTTGTTGTGGATTCCGGGATAAAATCCGGTATCAAATAATAACAAACGCCATGAATGAATATAAGAAATAAATGTATTAACGTAATAATACAAACTGGCAGTACAGGTTAGTAGTTCCAGGAATGCGGGTTAGTAGAAAAATATATAGATAGTCCTTGATATCGACGTATTGCTGTATGACTTCTTACTGAGTCTACGTGCTCGTTACTGTGACTCTTGCACCGTCTGACTGTCCACTCACTCTACCGACCGACTCAACGTTCTACTACTACTGTCCGACTTGACTGTTCGGGTATTCACTGGCAGTAGTATATGTATACCCTGGATGAGTCCATTTGTGTAAAAAGGGGAGACCCCTCAACAACTTTTGTTATAACACGCACACACGTACTTGGTATAACGTAATTCCTTAAAGTATTCTGTATGCGTAATGTTTAGAATATTGCCGTAACGACTGAATCGTTAGTATGAAGACTGACTCCAATACGACTAGTTTTTACCAGTCTCCCCCGTTGAGACGAAATGCGACACAATATCAAATTTACTGAGCATTTCCACCTAGACCAGTGGTCAAAATTAAACCAGCCCCCGCAAAACGGTCTCCAGTACATTACTTGTCTGTTTTCCTCAGTCGAGTCTCTACCTCAAAACAGGGATCTTATCAGTTGCAAGCCACACACTGAACTGCCTGACTCCAACTTATCAGTTTTTTTCTCAACCGAGTTTCTATCCGAAGACAGAGCCCGGAATGAGTCACCCTCTGCCCGAAGAAAGGGATCATAGTCGCAAGCCAGACAGCGAAACGCCTGGCTCCAACGTCAGTTTTTCGCAGCTGGGTTTCTATCCGAAGACAGAGATCCGAATGAGACACCCTTTGCCTGAAGATAGGGATCTTATCAGTCGTAATCAAGACAGTAAACTACCTGCCTCCAACTTGATAGATGTCTTTTCACCCTCTGCCGAAGACAGAGGTCTTCTTATATTCCGAGCCTGGGACTGATTCCGATGCGACTAGTATTTACCAGTCACCCTACTGTGACCAAATGCGACACATGGTCAAGTTTACTGTTGGGAACCCGAAAGTTTCCACTCGGGCCAGTGGTCAAAATTTACCCAGCCCTCGCAAAATCGGGTTGGAGTACTTGACTTGTCTCTTTTCTTTTCTGCCGTGTCTCTATCCGAATACAGAGCCCCGACTGAATCACCCTCCGCTCAAAGACAAAGATCGTGTCAGTCGCAAGCGAGACAGCGAACTGCCTGACTTCAACTTGTTAATTTTTCTCAGCCGACTCTTTATCCGAAAACAGAATCCGACGGAGGACTTGTCATCATCTGCCTGAGGACAGAAGTCTTGTCTTGTCGAAAGCCTGGGACTGTCTGAGTAAATTTTGACCAGTGGCCCGGGTGGAGACGTTCGGGTTGCCCACATAAAAATTGATTTATGTCACAACTAGTCCGCAGTGGGGAGACCGGTAAATATGAGTTGCATCGAAGTCTGTCCCACCCTCGCAAAAAGACAAACCTCTGTCTTCGGATAGAAGGTGATAAAACCTCCGTCTTCGGTCGGAGGATGACTCAGTCGGGGTTTTGTCTTCAGACAGAGACTCAACTGTGAAAAACATACATGTATTGTACCCGAGCCTGCTTTTGCGGAGAATGAGTAAATTTTGACCAGTACCCGAGTGGAAACGCTCGGGTTTCCCACAAAGAACTTGACCTTGTGTCGCATCTAGTCCGCAGTGGAGCGACAGGTAAATACTAGTCCCAGGCTCACAACAACACAAGACCTCTGTCCTCGGGCAAATGGTGACAAAACCTCCATCTACGGTCGGAGCGTGATTCATTTGTATTCTGTCTTCGGATAGAAACTCGGCTGAGAAAAACCAACAAGTTGGAGTCAGGCGGTTCGCTGTCTGGCTTGCGACTGACACGATCTCTGTCTTTGGGTATAGGGTGACTCAGTCGGGACTCTGTATTCGGATAGAGACTCGGCGGAAAAGAAAACATAAATTATGTACTCCTACTCGCTTTTGCGAGGTCTGGGTAAATTTTGACTAATGACCCAGATGGGAACGCTCGACTTCCCAACAGTAAACATGAGCTTGTGTCGTTTCTGATCTTGGTGGTGAGACTGATAAATACTAGTCGCATCAGAATAAATCTCAGGCTCGCGATATAAGAAGACCAAAAGCGGGATCGGGTACATTACTAGTCTTTTATTCTCAGCCGAGTCTCTATGCCCGACTTAGTCACCCTTCGCCCAACGATCGGGGTATTATCACCCTCTGCCAGAAAACAGAGGTCTTGTCGCGAGCCTGGGACAGAATGCTAGTCAACTGGTTCCGCATTTTTAGGTATCAATCTAGATAATCCATTCGCATGTCCTAATATTTTAGACGGTTGCGACACGATCATAAAATTATAATTTAAAAGTATGTTACCCCAGCTCTGTAACCTGTTAGCTGTATCGGTAGATATACCTTTTTTGAACCATATATCGCTAATAACGGTTCGTGGTCCGTATGAATCGTGATTTTTTGTCCATCAACTACTTTATGGAATTTTTTCATAGCGAATATGATTGTGAGAGCTTCTTTCTCTCTCTGGCTGTAATTTTTCTCTGTCAATAGAAGCGAGTGTGAAGTATCAGCGAAAGCTTTCGTTTTACCACCATCGTATTTGTGAAAAAACCACCGCTCCAACACCGTAATTACTAGCAGCTGATACTGCTACAAGACAATTCCGCGCAAAGAAAAAATATTCTTTTTTTTTTTACGCACACCACCGATGCAGCCCAATTCAATGTGTTATTTTCTGCATTACACCAATTCTTTCTAGTCTGTCCAACTCTTCATTTACTTGTTCTAGTACTGTGAATGGTACTCTCTCTTTTTGGTTTAAATACTGGCATCGATGCTTTTTTTACTTGAAAATTCGCCTTGGATTTGGAACACCGCTTAGTTCATAAGATGGAACACGAGGAAAATATTTTTTAATTCCTCCTTCAGTTGTTTCCCTGTGATTTTTTAAATTGGTCGTTTATCTAATTGCATTTTTACAATAAGCGTTTATTAACAAATCCCATTGTTCGAATAGTTCTATCCAGTCCGTACCGAATAAATTCGTCACATTTCTTAGAAAATAAACTTGTTTTTAGCTGAATATTTCGAAAATAAACATAACATGACAATTCTCGCCACAAATATAATTTCTCGCCAGAAACTGAAGTTGCGACTTTGTAAGTCCTTTTTAGTAAATGTTTTCCAATTTCTTTCCATATATTTTTTATTTACTATTGAAATGTCATTTTTTTTACTCCCATATTATTGGTTTGTACTTTAACAAATTTTCTTTTGTTCAGTTTGGCTATTTCTACGTCGCAGTGTTGTGTATTAATTTCTTCCTGGGAATTTTTTTCCTTGGTTTAGTTCTGCAGTCTGCTTTGACATGTACTTTTTATCACAATTATAGCATTCTGCATTTTTCCATGGACAGTCTTTCCGAAGATGTAATTTTCCACATTTGAAACAAGGTCTTATATTTCTCTTTGTGCATTTTTCCTTAGCTTTTATCAATGCGCAATCTTTATTCTGAAGTTTTTCAGCATCCTGCTTCAGACTTAGTATTGTTTGACAAACGTCTACTATTTCCTGTAATGTTACGTTATAATTATGTTCAAACTTTGCTAAGATTTTCGTTCGTACTTCAGCATCTTTTTCGCTGTGAGATCTTCAACGAAAATTAATGCCTTGAACATACCCGAGTCATTCCTTTTAGTTTTAATTGTTCACATCGTCTGTTGAGAGTATTCTCATGCATGGCAAAATCTTCATCTTCTTTTCAGGTTAAATTCACACACCTCCAACAAGCATGGAATAGAGAGTATTTGTCACTAAGAAAAAAAAAATAGTTAGGATGTGTACTGTGTCTTCAAACCCTATTTCACCTGGTGTTCTAAGTAAAAACTAATTATTTACATTATTCGGACTATTGTCCTCATCTTTGTCGCCATATTTATTACAACGTTTCGGCCGTTGTAGGCGCCGGACTTCTTTAGGTGGTTGGAATGTCGAACTGAACCCTTTATTTCGCTGACTGGAGTAGACTGTTCTAGTTCCATGTGCCATGTCTAATGGATGTCAGTTGTCAATTATCTCCTGTTAATTCCCCCTCTCCAAGTTCTCCACCGCCTTAACCGGGTATTGAACTCACACCCTTTGGGTCCTGTCAATGGATCTATCTAACGCTTTTTATCCACTGTGCCATGTGTCCTTGTTGTTGATTTGAAACTATTGGGGATTTTGTTGTTGTTGCTTCTGTTGTTGTTGTTTAATTGCTAATATCGAAGTTTAAAAATTCTGCATATCTGCAAGAATT
>OZ038506.1:87408525-87433525 GCA_964036315.1 Acanthosepion esculentum | reverse complement strand
AAGGTAACTCAATAAATGAAAAAAGAAAGAAAGAAAACTGGAGAAGAAAGAACTAATGAACGGAAGAAAGAAAGAAAAAACAAACCCCGATTGCTGAGTGATAGACACGAACAGATATGGCTGTGTAGATATGGAGAAAATAAATTCTATTGATACAGCCAATTCGATCTGTTGTGTTGAATACAATTAACTAAGGACTTGGAAAATTGGATCGTTAGATCAATTGTAACATAGCGTGACTAAAGAGCGCTATAGCCAGCCTGATCAAACGACATGTATTGGATTTAAGAGATAATTAAGGAATGACAAGAGACCAACTCTGTACCCGTCATGTTGTGATGTTGCTTTGATCATACAATGCATATACTTTATCTATCCGGAACATAGCAAGCCTTTTTGAACATATCAATAACTGGTTGCGTGGCCTTTATTTAATTTGGTACCACATCAGAGGAGAATTTACGCCGCGTGCGTGAGTAGATATTTTATGTTGGGTAACTGTTGTAACCTAGAAAAGGTTACTGAATTAGGAATAACCAAAACGGAAGTTGGAAATAAAATGGCAATCTTTATAACATAAACAAAATAAAATACTCGCCAGCCTCGTGAAGTAGGTAAACCTCTGCTAGTGGTGGACTACTTAGACAGCATATTACCCCGACTTGCAATAGTAGTCGACGTATTAAATAAGGACTGCGACGTAACCATTAATGTTCTTAGTAACGTTGTATAACAACATCCCCTTTTTTTAAATTTACTCTGCATAGAGTCAATATCTATTCCTTTTGGGGTCAATATCTTATCCTCGTCGCCAAAATCTTATAACCTAGAAAGGATACGGTATGAGGAATAACCAAAACGGAGTTTGGAAATGAAATGGTTATCTTTATGATATAATGGAATATGCATACACCGGTGTTCCCCCTCACTATATTATGAATGGCTGATGTCAGTCATAAATACAGACGGGCGTGTAGGTACGACAGAGGAGAAGTCTGAATGACCGACGCCCATTGGACTACGCCATTGGCTATCCTATTGGTCTACACCTATTGCCTAAGCATATTGCCTGCGACTACGACCAGTAGCAGTCGATTACTGCTACCTGCTATATTGTACTACTTGATTACAGTAGCCAAAATCACTTAGCTACTTCGATCAAATATATCCCTTTCCGGGACATATCAGTTGGCGACGAGATTCAAAACGACCACACAAGTTAAAACAAAAGAAAGAAAATACAGTCCACAACTTGTTCGACGTTTACAGAAAGTAAGTATTTTTTCCCTGACTATCGAGCAACGTTAGAAAAATTTGTGCAAAGGCTTACAGAAGTAAGAAATTGCCCCACTCTTTTTTGGACTTAAAAAAATTTATTGTCTACTGGAGCATGATTTTTTTCGTGTGAATACGTTGGCAGAATGGAACAAGTTGCGGAATTAGCTAAGGTGCTACAAGACACTTTACAGCAACAATTCCAACAGCAACAACCAATTCCAACAACAACAACAACAACAACAGTTCAAACAACAACTACAACAACAATATATTCAACAACAAGAAAGGTTTCAAAAATTATTCGAACAACAGGCAAAAGGTAATAAATCAATTTGGGAAGACGTGTTATCTAGGACAACAAAAGAACCGGGTTCTAGATTTTTTTCTGCGGAAGGTATTTCAAATTCACTCTCTGAATTTAAGTACAACTCTGACAGTGGTTCAACGTTTTCGGCTTATTTTAGTAGGTTTGAAAAAATATTTACGAAAAGATGCAAACAATGGTCCGACGAGGAAAAATTATTTTATTGTTGCAGAAGTTGGGAACAGAAGAATATACGAAATACGTGAATTTAATCCTCCCAAAGAAGCCAGAAGAACTGACATTCGGCGAAACAGTAGAAATTTTGTCGAAAATTTTCGATAAAAGAGATAGTCTGTTTCATCCTCGATACAAGTATCTAAATATTGTTAAACAAGATGATGATGATTTTGTTACGTATGCAGGTATGGTTAACACACAGTATGAGGCGTTTAAGTTAAAAGAATTGTCAAGCGACTTGTTCAAGAGTCTAATTTTTGTGCAAGGTGTAACGACACCAAACGATAAAGAAATTAGATCAAGACTCCTCTCTATCATGGAACGAGATCCGGAGATTACGCTACAAAAAGTAACGGAAGTATGTCAACGAATGATAAATGTAAACAAACACAATGTTCTGATTGAGGAGAATAACATTTCGCGAGTACAAACTGTAAGACAACAGAAGTGGAGCCAAAAGAAAAAAAGAAAAATTATATGCAGTTCTTGTGGTGGGCAGCATATAAAGAAAGATTGTTTCTTTAAGGATAAAAATGTTATAATTGTGGGCGTGTAGGCCATAAAAGTTCCCATTGTCGGACAAAACAGAGAAATGAAAATCAAAGTCTCCGGCAAAAGCGAACGTAGTTTTGTCTAAACACGAAATTGAGGAGGTTAATAGAAGAAAATACCTCAATGTAAAAATAAATGGACAGACCGTAAAATTATTACTCGATTCAGGAAGTGATATCTAGGTGATAAACGAGCAAACATGGAAAAAAATCGGCTACCCACCGTTGGCGAAGACAGAAAAAATTGTCAGGGGAGTGTCTGGAAAAAAGACTTAAGTTTCGAGGTGAATTAAAATGTAAAATTTCGTTCATGGGAAAAGTTCACAAATCGAAAATATACGTGCTCCCTGATTCAGTAAACCTTTTTGGTACATACTGGATTGTATTGTTCAATTTGTGGGAATTACCGGTAAATTCTTTCTGTAACAAAGTGAACGTCATAGAGAACTATAAGACGAAGCAAACAGAAAGATTTATGACGGATTTGAAAAATGAATTCCCTCGTGTTTTTGCAGAAGGACTAGGTTTGTGCACATAAACAGAAGTCAACTTCGAGTTGAAAGTAAATTTCAAATCAATCTTTAAAGCAAATGGAAAAGTACAATTTTCGGCGCTAGACTCAATAAATGAGGAGATAGAAAGGTTGGAAAAAGTTTTCAAAAGTGGATTACTCGGATTGGGCGTCTCCAACCGTATATATAAAAAAGAAAAACCGAAAAATCAGAGTTTTTTGCTGATTTCTCGACAGGCCTGAATGACTGTTTAAAAGACCATGCATACCCTCTACCGTCTCCGGGGGATATATTTACTAAATTAAACGGAGGTAGAGTGTTTTCAAAGTTGGACTTGTCGGAGGCTTAACTTCAGGTTAAAGTCAGTGAAGAATGTTCAAAGTACGTGACAATAAATACGCATAAAGGGATTTTTAAACTAAATAGTCTACCTTTTGGATTGAAGGTAGCTCCAAGCCTATTCCAGCAAATAATGGACACAATGTTGGCTGGTATGGGGTATGCAATCGCATACTAAGATGACATTTTGATTAAAAGTGAAAGTGTGGCCCAACACAAAACGCATATTAGAGAAGTATTTCAGAGAATTGAGGAATAAGGGTTCAAGCTGAGTGCTGAAAAATGTGAGTTCTTCTCAAAGAAGATAAAATATTTAGGGCAGATCATTGACAGTAAAGGAAGAAAACCGGATCCAGAAAGGGCTGAGGCTATAAGAAAAATATGCCAGCACCTGATAATGTGGCGAAATTCGAGGTGTTCTTGGGTTTGGTATGCTACTATAGTATTTATATCCCAGGAGATGAGAGCTCCTTTAAATAATTTGGTGAAAAAGGGCGAAAAGTGTATATGGTCGAAAGAATGCGAAGATGCTTTTAAAAAAGTAAAAAACTGTCTTTTAGCGGACCTATCGTTGGCGCATTTCGACCCGAAGAAGAAAATGATTGTAGCAGCAGATGCTAGTAATGAGGGACTAGGTGCGGAATTTCTGCATAAATTCGAGGACAGATCTACGAAGCCAGTAGCACATGCATCAAGAACGTTACTACCCGCGGAACGAAGTTACAGTCAAATCGAAAAAGAGAGTTTGGCAATAATCTTCGCTGTAAAAAAATTTCACAAGTTTCTATACGGAAGAGAATTTACTCTGCAAACAGATCACAAACCGCTGTTAACAATATTTGGTTCAACAAAAGGTATACCAGCTTACACGGCAAATCGACTACAGCGTTGAGGTGTAATTCTATTGAATTATAATTTCAAAATGGAATTTGTGCCTCAAAGAAGCTAGGTCACGCCGATGGGTTGTCGAGGTTAATACCGAAATATACGGAACCACTGGAAGAAACAGTAATAGCGGCGTTAAGCGACGAAAGTGAATTGTCGGGTCTGTTATGCGACACTATTAGAGAACTACTGGTTACGCTAGAAGATGTGAAAAAAGCAGCGGAAAACGATGATTTCATGAAAAAAATGAAAAGGCAATCTGGATGAAGGAATGAGCGTGTCACCTTTTTCAATCTGCGATCAGGTATTATTTTACGCAGGGAGAGTTGTAATACCGGGTACTGTGCAGGAACAAATTCTGAAAGAATTTCACACTGGTCCTCCAGGGATTTCGAGAATGAAATCTCTAATGAGAAGCTATACATATTGGCCGAGGGTGGACCAGGAGATAGAAAATTTGGTGAAACAGTGCAAAGGATCTCAACTGGCAACAAGGGATCCACCGGTAAAGATTCAACCATGAGTAAAGACAGATGTCCCATTGACGCGATTGCATATTGACTATGCAGGGTCCATAAATGGATCGTATTACCTGATTGTTGTAGACAGTTTCACTAGGTGTCCGGAAATTGTTAAGTGCAGACATCCAACTGCGACAAATAAGATAAACGCACTTAGTGAAATTTTTAGTCGTTTTGGACTCCCTAAATCTTTAGTCAGTGACAACGGAACGCAGTTTACGGTTAAGAGAATTCAAAGAATTCTGTACATCATTGTCCATCGATCACGTGACAACGTCAGTATATCATCCAAGAATGGACAGACAGAAAAAATCGTGGACACCTTTGTGAGATGAGATCACTGTTAGATTGGCTGACCTTTTAGTTCTTGCTCTCGATTCTTGAAGATGATTCAGACAAGGAGATTGAAAACTGCTGTGTCCACTAAAACACATTGATCTCCATTCTACCCGCTCCAAGGCTAAGCGCTCAATGTGGTATATCGACAACTAACAAATGCATATATATATATATATATATATATATATATATATATATATATATATATATATATATATATATATATAGCACTTTCGCCCCGGCCCCTCAACTTCCGGTGTCTTACTTTCTAGGTTGAGGTGTCTACTCGGTCCTAACCGAACTTAAGGGAGTGGCCATAGGTCTCTTTAGCATCCGTAGATTATTCGACCGGTCCACTGGTTTAATCCTGCTTCCTGCCCACATTGTGATTTGTTTGATCCAGAAAGCAGAAGTGATGTCCGTCCATTCACGGTCGACTGAAGATGTAGACACGTTTGGGGAGTCTGCGCTAAGAAATTTAGAACGTAGCAAAAAAAACTTAATATCTGCAAAAAGCCGGACAAACAACTATTCAATGGTTGAATTGTTAATGCCTTTTACATAGCAGAAAAGAATAGTAGAAAATAGAAACGGGTTACAGAAAAGAAAAGTATTTAACATAAAAACTCATACACTGGATTCTAGACACAGAGAGAGTGTTGTGATTAACTTGTTAAATCGTCTCAGAACGATATATGACTCTTGCGATGGAGGGGTAAATATTTCTGTGCGGGTCTTAAAGCTTATAGTGGCGTCCCTCCTCCCAACGCTTGCCCGTGCCAATTCCCTCTACTCTCTTCAAGAGTTTTCTCCAGTCTCTTGTATATAAACGATGATCAACGAAACAAAAGAAAATACTTCGTGTAATTTCGTTAAAGGGGAGAAGTGGCTTTATTTTAACCCTTTTTGATCACTGTAGCTTGTTCGACGTTTCCCATTCCCAGTGGTAGTAATAATAGTAGCAGTAGTAGTCTTAGTTGTTGGAGAAAGTAATTCGCTTCTTCGTACTTATATCAACAGCATATGTGTTTACATGATTTGTCGCACCCGTATCAACTAGGTAAGAATTATTATTATTGGGTATAGTATCCAACTCAAACGAAAAGGCATATGTTCGCTCATTCGAAAAAGCTTTTACATTTTTACAAAAATCACTCCTTTTATAAAATTGACATTTCGCACGTATATGCCCTACTTTACGACACCGAAAGCAGATGATATTTGATTTTCTATTATTATTATTATTATTATTATTATTATGCCTGCTGTTTTTGTTGTTGTTTTTAGGCCCCTTATTTTTTATATCATAATTCCTGGTCTGGTAGGTTGGAAGGATTACTTTTCTGAATTTTTTAAATGACGTCCTTAGTTGCATTACGTTTTTTCCTTGATTTGCTGGGTTGCCCATTTTTTCAGTTTCTTCATAACTAGGTAATGCGACTTTAAACTTTTTGAGTTATGACTGCCGTGAATGGTTTAAATGTTGGTGGTAATCCCTTTAAAACCATGGCTATTAACAGCCCATCTTAAATAGCCTCACCTGACATTTTTAAGGCATTTGTGACATTCTCAGCCCATATAATATAATATGTTACGGATTCATTCTCCCGTCTCTTTAACGCAGTTAGTTCAGTATATAAAGTAATAATTTTAGGCTTACCTTTTGGTAAGTAGTGTTCACGCAATATCTGTAGCGCTCGGCGTCCATTGTCCTTGGCTACTCGCATTATTATAGACAAAATTCTGTCATCCAGACATTGTATTAATTCAGCGAACACAGTCGCATTTATTTCCATAAAATCATCGTCTTCCTTCTGGTCATCTTGGCAAAGGGTGACGTCATGAAGTTTTTGTATTCTAAGGTAGCCTAAGAATTTCGTTTCACACAATTCATAACTGGATTCATTTCCGTCAAAATACAGTCGTAATCAGGGCGCACATCCACTTTTATACGTGTTTAATGTAGTTTGAATGTAGAAATCCGACGTAGTAAGTAATTTGTTCAATGAAACAACACCTATATCTAGTAGCAGCTATTCAGGAATTCTTAAGGTCTTCCATATCAGAGATTGGCAGTGGATATTCGGAGAGAGTAGGAAAGCGTAGTTCTTCAAGTCTTTCATCTGACAGGATAGCAGTGGATATTCGGAGAAAACAAAATGGCCGCCTTTATACACATCGGATTGAATATTACAAGTCTTTTGATTGGTTAGCCTTCTGTTGGTAAACTATAAAATTTGTCAGCTCATTTTGGTTGGCTCACTAGTAAACAGCGGTACACAAAAATTGTAACAATAGTTGCTATCTCGCCATCCTCTTGATTTTGCCTAATAATATGTCTCCAGTGGGGGTCGGAAAAAATCTGCGTTTCACTCGTTTCCTGATCTTCCCAATCAAGTCTCTCCTTCAACACCTGTGAATTGATCACATTAATGTGGAATGCTTTATCATCCACACCCGGCGCCAACCTGACAGATTCGGTCTCGAAATCCTCGATAACATGTCAAGACAAGTATTATCCTTCCCTGCAAAATATTCCATTCTGCAGTTAGACCCATTTAACTTCAATGGCCACTGTTGTATTTTCTTATTCGTCCACTCCGCCTCTAACAAATATTAAAGGGGTTTGTGGTCTGTTTTAATGGTAAACACAGCCCCACTCAAATAATAATCTAATTTCTGCACAGCATACGGAATGGCGAACGCCTCTTTTTCTATTACTGGCCATCTTTCCTGAGTTTTGGAGAGCCGATGAAACAGAAAATAGATCGGCACTTCCTCAGGTACTGGTCCATCCTTATCGGGACATGGTTGTGTAAGAACCACCCCGATGCACTTATCGCTAGCATCGGTGTACAGCATCGTGGGCTTACTCAAATCTGGGTAGGCCAACAGGTTTACAGCTGTCAGCTGGTCCTTTAGAGCCTCGAATGCACGTTGACAATATTCGGCCTGCTAGCCGACTAAATGCTGGTATGAACCTCTGATAATATCCAATGGCTCCAATAAATCCCCTAATCTCTCTTACGGTCTTCGGTGTGGGCATGGCTCTTATAACCTCTACTTTGTCTAAATCTTTGTTTATGATAAACCCCAAGTACTTTGTCTCTTCTTTCATAAACTGACACTTTGATAATGTTAACTTTAATCCATGTTCTCTTAACCTATCGAACACCTTCTGCTCCACCGGTTTATTTTGAAAACGCCAAGATGTCATCTAGATACGCCATGCCTCAGTGTCATTCAATAAAATGGACATTAACTGACCAAATACACACGGGGCGTTTGCCAACCCAAACGGTATAATTTTAAAATTGAAGAGAGACATGTGGCAGGTAAAAGGGGTCTTTTCCTGGTCCTTTTTGCTAAGTGCTACCTGCCAATATCCCGACCTCAAATCCAAGGTGGAAAAACATTTAGACTTTCCTAAAAGAGCTAGAATATCATCAATCAAGGGGAGGGGCACTGCCAGCGGTTTCGTTAATGGCATTTAATTGACGAAAATCCACACAAAACCTATGCCTTCCATCTTTCTTTTCAACAATCACTATTGGAAAACTCCAGGGAGATTTGGATCTTTCGATCATCCCTGATTCCATTATTTCATTCACTGCGTCCTCTACTAATTTTCTTTTGTGGATTGGGGTCCTATACGGTTTAAACTTAATAGGTGGCTGATTACCCGTGTCTATCTTCATTTCAACTGTCTCCGTCTGTCCCAGTTCCTTATCAGTAATGGCTATTACCTCCCGATTACCGTTCAGCAACCCCCTCAATTTCCTCCTATAACGCTCAGGAGCTGTTATATCTTCATCTCTTATTTCATTGCTACTTGTCTTATTCCCAGGCCTATTCTCATTCCCCACCAGTAAACAAAATGCTCTGCTTTAATTTAGCTATCCAAATCTACTCCAATTTCACTAAAAAAAATATACGTGTGTTTCTTTCCCAGACTCTCTCTCTCTCTCTCTTACATTTATATATATATATATATATATATATATATATATATATATATATGGAGAGAGAGAGAGAGAGAGAGAGATAGAGAGATAGAGAGATATGTGTGTGAGGGTGTTTGCGATTGCTGTGTGTGTTTGTTTGTGTATATATGTGTGCATATGTGTGGGCGTAAATTGCAGATATATAAATAGAATATATCTGTAAAGATAATGTAAATAAAAGTGAAAAAGAAATGTTGCTTTATGAAAGCGTTTCATCCCTTGCGGAAAATTACATTGATAAAATTACACAAGAGACGAAACGCGTTGGTTAAGTCTTTTTTTTTGTTCAGTTTGTCATATATATGTTTTGCTAGGGACAAAGGTTATGAAAAGAAAAAGAAATAGAATATAAATTAATTTGCCTTGATTGAAAAAATATTCTTTCAAAATTCATTCTTAATAAAAATTCTTTGAAAAATGTTATTTCAAAATACTGTTTCAACAATTTTGAAACTAGCAGCGTCTCTCGTTTCGTGCCCATGTGTAGACGCGGCAGCATCAACAAAGCTCAGCCCGATGAAATCCTGACGGATGGAACATATCACAAAAACATATATATATATATATATATATATATATATATATATATATATATATATATATATATATAATGAAATGGATTAAGTCCGACAATCATTTAATATAGTTTCTTTTTATACGTTATTTCTATAGATGCAATTTATTTAATTAAATGTTCTGTTTTAACTAAACAGTATTACTTACATTTATCGGCCTGGAATTTCGAAACATTTCGTCAAAAATATGAATTCACTGACATGAATTGGACATGTATTCCTATACGGAAACCATAATTTGAGCTGACGTGCTATAATATTTCGATAAAGAGAAGCGTCTGGCTGGAAAAGTCCAAATTACTGTTTATAAACACACAATCTACACACACACACATACACACACACACACACACACACATATATATATATATATATATATATATATATATATATATATATATAATGAAAGCCAAACACTTTAAAAACCATAGGTGTTATTTTACTTCATTGAAGTCAATGAAAACGGCTTCAAATCTTCAGACCTGTAAACCAAATGAAAATGGAATAATTTACTCAAGGCTTAAAAATTAAGAATAGTGATTTAATATTGTGAGAGTTGGTGGGGGGAAGATTTTATGTTATCATCGTGTTGGAAGGGGGAAAAGGAAATGATGTGTCGTCTCGGTTGTATTGTCACCCGTGTTGCTTTAATATAACATCTGGATTACTCTCTGTCTTTTGACCTAGAGCTATCAACCGATCTATATCCTCTTGCAAATTCCATACGGATTAGCAATAATTTTATTACTAATATATATATATATATATATATATATATGTGTGTGTGTGTGTGTGTGTGTGTGTGTGTGTGTGTGTGTGTGAGAGAGAGAGAGAGAGAGTATAAGATTTAAGATTTAATAAACAGCAGATATTTTCATATATATTGCTCAATATAATAAATATGATATGAAAAGTTTACTCAACTTTTAAATATCAATTTTATCCCAACGTCGTTGTTTCTTGGTAAAATTCCTAGTATTCTGTGATTGTGGTTTTAAATGATATTTCCGTTTATTTCTTGTTTTTTTTTTTTTCAATTTGTTTCGCGTTTTTTCAGTCCGCTATTTTATTCTGTTTTGCGTATTCATGAATTTAAAGTTCTTTTAGACGAACACGTTCATAACATTTTGCTTTAGTTTATTGGAATATAGCGTGTATAAATATAAAAGTGGAGGCTGAGGTTAACACCAAATGACAATAGCCTGTTTCATACGTGAACGCGATCTTCAGGCCATGTGTGTTGTGGCTTGTCTCGTCGTAGCAAGTTCAGATATTCCCGTTTGTATAATCCTAAATGTTGTTGGCTAGCCGCTAGGTTATATTCCATATTATTCTAAAAACCATTCAGTAGAAATCAATGTCAGTCAAAATGTGGCTATTTGCAGTTGTTCTGTAGTGTTGTTTGTTAATTTTAACGCATTATATATGATTAATTACTTACTGTAATTTTATTTTTTTTCATTAATATTCTGACCGTTATATATTTATCGTCGAGATAAATATATGAATAGATATGGTTGTAAGTTTGCATTCAAACATGAAATTAATTGACGACACTCGGTGGTGACCTGAGTTCCCTAATTTATGCATGGCATCCATAAATTGCCCTTACACATTAAGATATAATACAAAAACAATTGATGGGATATCTTAGTCAAATTTGTTCTATGTACTCAGTAGTTATCTAAGTTTTTAATCCCATTGACTTTGTGCATTTCAGGTACCCTGTTGATTAAATAGGTACTGTTAGATGAACCGCTAACATCTCCAAACAGGTGGACTGGAAGGGATGCCCGATTTCCCTGGCCACCTTGTTCACCAGAGATCACTCCCCCGGACTTCTGTCTATGGGGTTATGTTAAAGATATCGTGTATCGGACAAAGATACGGGATATAACTGAGCTAAAGCAAAGAGATCACTGATGCCACTGCCACCATTGATGAGGCGATGCGACAACATAGCAAGAAATTGAGTACCGTCTTGAGATGCTTCGTGCAACTAATGGTGCCCATATATAGGGGTGCATTAAATAAGTTAAAACAAACAAACAACAATATCTACTCCTCATTTTGTATCAAATTCTCCGTTCATTTGCTTTTGTAATATTTTTTTAATTGTAAAGACACTTTATGGGCACCCTGTATATATATAAAATGATAAAAGTTATTAAATCGGGAAGAGCAAATTTCATTAATTTTGAATGATAGATAGATAGATAGATAGATAAATAGATCTCTATTCGTTTCCAGGCATAGATAATTACAAGTATATATATATAGATAAATAGATAGATAGATAGATAGATAGAGAGAGAGAGAGAGAGAGAGAGAGAGAGAGAGAGAGAGAGAGAAGAAGAACAGACTGGGGTAGATAGATAGATAGATAGATACTCTTTTCATTTCCAGGCATAGATATTTACAAGCATATATGTATGTATATATATATATATATATATATATATATATATATATATATATATATATATATATATATATATATGTGTGTGTGTGTGTGTGTGTGTGTGTGTGTGTGTGTGTAAAGAGAGAGAGAGATACTTATCTATCTATTTATTTCCAGACATAATTACAATTATAGACAAATGTATAAATAGCTCGCTAGCTAGCTAGATAGATAGATAGATATGGACATACTGAGATAGATAGATAGATAGATAGATAGATAGATAGATAGATAGATAGATAGATAGAGGAAAGAAAATATACCTCACCTTATTTCAAAGAACGAATATGAAAATAATCTCTTAATGCTCTTATGATTATTCACTGTCACAATTGACGACGCGGCCAGAGTGCAAATGTAATCTGCATTGCAGCAAGAATCAATTAAAGTTCACGAACGTACAAAGAAACAATAAACTATTAATATAAAAGAAAACATAAGGAATAGTGAATGTCGTTTTGTTTTTTTATATTACAAAATCGTGTCGTGAGGGACAATTAGATTACAAGCAGTATTTGTATATGAAACGCAATTATCAGAGTTGCTTTCATTTTTTTCGAGGATTTTTACAACTGACATTCAGTCTCGCGTTCGTAATGCACAGCCTCGTTTTCACATCCTGTATTAGGAAAGCCGACCATTTTAATTTCTAACACGTATCAAATTAAGAAATTCAACGTGTTTATTTCAGCAAGATTGTTTTGTGTTTACGGTAGGTTAAGTTATAGATTGTTGTCGCCAATTATACCAGCAATTTAATCAGAACAAAAATAACAAACAGCCATGTTTAATTTTCGGTATTCCGTAACGCCCAAAACATGTTTACAAATGAATTAACCAAAGCAATTCAGTGCTATCGACAGCATCTAAAGAGTTTGTCACACGTAATTTATTCTTACCATGTATATTTCTTTAACAATTTTTTATTGTTTTTTTCTTTGATCTAAGATTTAACTCACTTTATTCAAAATAATATAATTTTTTTCTATTTTTACATCAATATAAAGAAATTCGAATGCCAGTGTGTCAGACTTTTCCAAATGAGGCCGTAGTCCAACATTTTTGGAATCAGGCCAACTATATGAACAAATTAAAAAGATTCTGGACCGAATCCGGACCTGGAATTCTGGGCCGATTCCGGACCTGGAATTCTGGGCCGATTCCGGACCTGGAATTCTGGGCCGAATCCGGACCTGGAATTCTGGGCCGAATCCGGACCTGGAATTCTGAAATTTTTGATTCTCAAGTTTTCATTACGGCGATTGTTTTCGGCAATTATTGCGTGATATTTTGTGACGAAATTTTTGTACGATAACAATTTTTAGAACTTGGAAATAAATTTGGGAATAATTGAAATTAACTGCGAAATACAGTGAAAGTCACCCATGAAATAAAAGTAATTGTTTGTACGGAAAGTAAGGACCTGCGTTCATCAAATTGTCTTTAAGTGGCGGCAGGAGAATTATTGTTGAACTTTTAAAAGGTAAGCTTAAATATTAATGCAATACTTAAATGCAGCGATCAATTTTTAGTTCTTTATAATTTCTTGGTGCCTATCGCATATGGCAGCATTATGCCACGCAAAAAGGAAATCTCCGCCAACAATGGACCAGATTGTAATCAAAAGAGGCAGGGCTGCAGCGAGGAAAAGAAAGTTCCGTGCAAATGAAAAGCCCGATCAAACGTCAGCCCGGAGAGCTTCCAATGCAAAGACGTAGGGACACTCTTAAACTCCTGAAGGAAGCCGAAGAACCAATCAAACGCTCCGCGGGAGCTATCTTAATTGCAGCTCGATATAGCACTTTTAAGCTAATATGACATAAAATCGAATTGATTCTGAAATTGCTTATCTAAGACAACTGTTGATGTACTATCGCTTCTTGCTAAAAGAATCTATCAAACTTTAGATAAGAATGGTAAATTACGTGCTGTTACCCAATCACGACACCCGTAACCTCTGAGAGTCGCAGGGGTACCACATGTATTGCAGCGGTGGTAGTAGAGGTGTGTCTTGAACAAGATATCCTTAAGGAGTCCAACGCTCTTCAGACTGGTTTGAATTAAGGTTTTTCCGTACTGGTTGCTAACCAAGGCTATATGGCCAAGTCTGCACTGTTATTTACCCATAGTTGTGCATAAAAGAGAAAAGAGGTGGCTTTATACATGTACCAAGGTTATTTGCACGTAAGTGAATGTAATTCAATCAACTGGAATTCGAACTCGGCACTTCTGATTAATCATTCTGAGCCGCTATTCATTACACCAACGCACATCCGCCATGTAATTAATTAAAAGTTTGAAATAGTAAACAAAGTCATATAAAACTGTAGACAGTCCCTTCATAATTTTAATTCTTGGGGAAGGTACGAGTCCATTTTTTGTATCCGGGCTAATTGATATAACTTGTATCAATAAATCATTATATTCTCAAAAAAAAAATATTACAATCTAAAAAAAATAATTTCTGGCTATAAATAGCATTCAAAAGATTGATATTGAGTAAAAAAAATCCATGGGGTGAATGAAATTACCAACTGCTTTAGTTTTTCTTTTTACTGTGTGGGTGAATAGACACCTTTTATTTATATAACCGAAAAAAATCTAGCACTAAATTTCCAGTGGATAAAATGGCTATTTACATTCAATGTCTCTAAAAACAAACGGGTTACATTCCATCACCGTCGATCAGACTCCGAACTACCCCCAGTCACGATGAACGGATTTCCTCTCGACGAGGCCTCGTGCCTTAAGGTGATACTGGGCCTCAAACTCTCAGCTGACCTCAAGTAGAACTCCAATATACGAAAAATCGCTAAAGATGTAAGTACAAATAATCGGCTCATTATAACTCCCCAGGAAATATCTGACTTCTCACTCTATCTTCTATCTTTATAAAAGCCAGATCATACCGAAAATGGAGTACTGTTGCCATATTTGGGTGGGAGATACCCAGACCTCACTTTCCAGTCTTGATAGCGTCAGAAACGTCCTCGAGTCCTTGTTGGATAAGAAATATTTTCCACCCTTCAACCTCTCTCCCACAGGCGAGATATTTGTATTTACTCAAACCCGCCACGAAGTCAGGTTGTGACACAAGGTCGGTTTAATGTGGGGAGCCCGAGCGCGTACACCCGGGCAAGGAAGAAAAATTCCCCGAGCCCAAGCAACCGCCGGTTGCGCTGGCCTCTGTGCGTGCACCGATCCTTCTCTCTAGTGAAATGAGAAGGCGCTGCCTCGCGCAGCTGTTCCCCAGGACCGGCATCTCACTGTATTTTTTTTTTCAGTTGCGACTCTCTCATTTGACGGAGCCGCCCCTGAGTGCATTCTGCCCAAAGACTGAGACGCAACTGAGAGATGATAAAGAGATGTGTTAGAAACTAGTCGAAAGAGTAAATATGTCTCTCGCTGCTCTATCGCTATTTCCATGGAAACTGCTCGTACAAATTATAATTTTTTGGTTCCGCCAAGTCTCTCCTTCACGGCTAGGACCAACCATGCCAGTTACATTGTAAGAAACCACACTGCATTCCATCGGCGAGAAGTAAGTTTCACTCAAACAGCTTCTTCCCGCTGTGGAGCAGGTTCCCAAGATATTCCCCGGTTCAATATAATCTTAATCTGTTTAAGTCTAGATTAAACCCCTCCTATCCATATAAACTACCCTTTAACGTAACCCTCTAATTTGAATGGTCCCCGGGCCTTATAAAAGGTGAATCTTACTGTAAAAAAATTAAATAAAATTAAAATAAACGGCCATTTATTTTACTTATTGTTCAATAATTGAACCCAGGTGCTGAATAGAACGATTAATGCTTTAGTTCCCCTTGTTATTGTGTTCCCTATATTTTCTATGGCTTCTAATTTAAATCCCACCTGTGTCAATATACAATACCTACTTATTAATACAAATGCAAAAACTGTAACTGATTTCTGTTCGTCTCCCACACAAATATTGTCAGTTAACACTGAATCTGTTCCACCGCTATCGGCCGCAATAAAACAAAAAGTACATTTGGAAGAGGAGACTTGGACAAGCTTACAGACTGGAAATTACTAAGCGATGACAAAAAGATTCCACTTCCTAAAATGAATTGCGAAAGAAATTTGAAAAAAAAAAAGAAGCTTATTTTTCTTCATGCAATTCAGACAATGAGAAAAAAAAGAACTGATTCCAAAACAAAATATTCGCTTAAAATCAAATTTCAGTGAAGGAAATCGAAATATCTAAAAGAAGTTGACCCATTCATGATAAGTATTTCTGGGTAATCTTCAAAGAGAGATGCCCGTCCATGGGTATGACGGTAAGCTTCATCCGCGTCCATGGGTATGACGGTAAACTGCATCAGCGTCCAAGGGTATGACGATAAACTGTATCCGCATACTGGGTACGGCGATAAACTACGTCCAACAGAAAGGCCGTTTTTGAAAAAATAAGGTTGTCGGCTATACGTTTTTTGGAAAAATAGTATTACCAGCTATACATTTTCGAAGGAATAATGTTGCCAGCAAGTACGTTTTTGAAAAACGATATTACCAGCTATACATTTTGGAAAAATAATATTGCCAGCTATTACCAGCTATACATTTTGGAAGTTATAGGTTTAAAAAAAGAAAAAAAAATATTACCAGTTATACGTTTTTTAACAAAACCTGATTCAATGTAATTGTATATGGGGTCAAAACACAATGAAAGTGTAAAAATAGGTTTCAATGCCAGAAATTCTTTGTAAAAAATTATTACCATCAATACATTTTTGAAAACCAAATGTTGCCAGCAATGCATTTTTGGAAAACAAATATTACCAGCAATATATTTTTGGAAAAAAGAAAAAGGAAAATATATATTACCAGCTATACATTTTTTGAAAAAAAGAAAAATATTACCAGCGATACATGTTTGAAAGAAAATTATTAACAGAAATGGAATTTTTGAAGGGAAAATATTACCAGAAATAGATTTTAAAAAAATATTACCAATAATAAAAATTTTGTCGGCATTAAATGACTCAGTGAGGTTGATATGCCGTAAAACAAAACAAAACCAAACCAAACAAAAGAGAGATGAGAATTGTCTAGCTAAGTCTTTAATCACGACTGTCTCGAGTTAAGTACTGTTTTTTGCCAGACCACACAGCAAGTTCATATTGGTCAGTGAGTACAACATGTCACGAAAGTCACTTCGAGCTAATTTCCACATTTTTCTAATATGCAACAACAATTTTATACAGAAAGAAAATTCAGAAATAGGAAATATATTCCGTTTTTAATTATGAAAAAAATATTCGACATAAAAATCCTCCATTTTCGACTTCACACTGACGCGTCCTTTCGATAGCGTTCTCCATAACAGTCTTTAAAAACTTTGGTTACAGTTCTCGAATTTATGCTCAGATGTTATCCCGAAGTTGTTGAATTGTTTGGGGTTTATTGATACATACACGCTCCTTAAAATATCCACAAAGAAAATAATCGGAGGCATGAAATCATGGAGAATGTGGTGGCCCTAAAATATCGGAACTTCGATGTTGGTTTTCAGGCATTGAATTAATTTTTTTTTTTTATCCATTCACCCGAAACTCGCTCATAATGTCACTAAGACGCAAGAAGCTACGGGGAGGGAATGAGAATGAAAAGATTTTAGAAGGAACCAGAAACCCAATCCTAAACAAGAAGCCAGAGATAAGTCTGTACTCATGTTAAAAAAAAAAACTGGGAGAAGTGTGAGCCGGACGATAAGCGAACCTCTCTACTACTATTGAGGAGAAAATAAATAAATAATTAGTAAACAAAAATATCGCATAGGCGGAGACGTTATAACTATAGGGTTGAAGAAGTCTTTATAAGGAACCGGAAACCCAGTCCTAAACAGGAAACAAGGGATGAACCTCTACTCCTGTTCAAAAGACCGGGAAGAAGTGGATCTGAATTAGACGTCTTAAATGTAAAATACAATTCCACGATTTTGGTTCTTCGCGCATGCGTGAATTTTTCGATAAAGAATGTTCTTATATTACGATTAGCATAAACGCCGCCCTCTGCCACAGCTTAGAAAACAGCAACGATAATTTTGAAGAAATAAATCTGAATTTCTCAATAGACTCCATGGAACTTCAAAAGCTCACTTTTAATCTGATTCTATAAGTCCATTTCCTTCCGAAACTCCGGTTTGGATTGAAATTCCAATTCATGACGAAAATTGTGTTCTTCAAATCACGAACACCGTTGATCTTCAATTGGATTGGTTCCTGCGCAACTTTAAAACCTCACGTCACGAAACCTCTCACTTAAACAGATACCTTGGCATTTTAAAGAAATATAATTTATTTTCTCAATTCACAAAGTTTTGGAGATCTTTTAAACTAAATTTAAAACAAAAAAATTTAAACTCACACATTTTTTGTGTTTACTTTAAACTCAATATAAATTAAAAACTTTTAAAATCACTAATTTTTTTTTAATTTATTTTAAAAATTTTTAACTGTTCCTTTCTTATCCGGACACCAGTCTCCTGAATCGAAAAAGATATAATATGTTTATGTAAACCAAATTTGGCTCGAGTAAGAGAGGTTTCAGATACACGGACGGACAGACAAAATTTACTGATTATTTATCTAGAAGTTCTGAAAACAAAAAGAACTAAAAAGTACGAAAATTCTGACATGTTCTGACATTTTAAAATCCGGAGGTGACTTTTGGGGCATTCTGTATTTATGTGTGATTTTTCGTCTGTTCGCCTATATGCAGTTAGCTCCAAGACAGAATTGACAAGCCGCTTCTAATTGAATTGACAGTAAAACTTTAACTTATCCTTTGAAATTCTTTAAATGTTCGTATACATTATGCGGCTGACAAAAATGGCGCCTTTTATTTCTTTAACTGTACAGGTTCATTTAAATTATGATAAATCGAAAAGAAATGCAAAGGCGATAGCGTCTTTCTGAAGTTTGATTTTAAAATTAGATAAAGTAGCTTACTGTAAAATAAACATGGGAACATCTGTACTTTTATATAAGAACTGACGGACATTTCTTTTATGTAACTTGCCCCTTGAGGACATGGATAATCACGGCTTTCCACGACTTCTTGTCATTTGTAGATCTTACTAAGGTTTGTATTTTTACAAACCTCCTCAAACCCTGTTCTGTCAACAAGTTGGGAAGATTATCCAATGTCACCTGCTGTTTTTCTTGTATTCCATATGTCTTGGGAGTGGCAAATATCCTCTGCAACTTATGTATCCTCGAAACTCCAGCTGTTACTTTTTTATTCTAAGAATGAGTGTCTTTTTGTTTACATATTCCTTAAATGTCTGTCTATATTTCTGAGATGAGGTATTATGTACAGTATTTACATTAGTCGGACTATTGTCCTCATCTTTGTCGCCATATTTGTCACTTCAGGTGGTTAAAATTTCGAACTGAACCCTTTATTTCGATCACTGGGGTAGACTGTTCTAGTTCCACGAGCCATGTTTGATGGATGTCAGTTATCAGTTATCTCCTGCTAATTTACCCTCTGAAAGTTCTCCACTGCCTTAACCGGGTATTGAACTCAAACTCTTTGGGTCCTGTCACTGGATCTAATCAACGCCTTTATCCACTGTGCCATGTGTCCTTGAGGACATCTGGGTATGAATTTCTGGGTATTATAAACCTAATGTTTTTCAGCAACCATTTTTACCAGTACTCATATTGCAACTTTTTGTTATCGCTTTTCTCTGGCACTCCTTATTACTGGTTCCCATATTGTATTTATTTCTATGCTTGGCCGACTCAGGAGATTTTTGTGGCCTAGCATATGTGCTGATTCCTTAAGTTTACGAATTTTACAATGGTGTTCCCTGTCTATGATCTCAACATGACCCCACAGGGGACGGTGATCTCCCTTCTCTCTCCATATGTGGTCAGCCCCAGTGATCGAAATAAAGGGTTCAGTTCGAAATTCCAACCACCTGAAGAAGGCCGGAGCGTACAACGGCCGAAACGTTGTGACAAATATGGCGACAAAGATGAGGACAATAGTCCGACTAATGTAAATACTATTCCTTAAATATTCCTTGTTATTCTCAGCACCATTCTCTAGAGCCACATGTATTTTGCTTCATCTGTGAGGAGACTGTCCAGCATTCATTGCAATATAGGTTGATGCGTGTGGCTTATCCCCCTGCATTGAACCGATAGATATCTGGCTGAGCCGTTGAGATCCATTCACTGTAAGGAACGAAGCAATTATACTCCCTCCCACATCGAGTAAATAGAAATTTGAAAAAGATAATTGCCCATGGTACATTAAGCCTGTGATCCAGTCGGGGGTGCCTGCTTAGAAATTACCGATAGATAACTAGGGAGCAGATGTCCCGGAAGGTGTCCTCATATCCACCAAGTACGGATTCGTACTTCAAACAATATCGGTTGATGACTCGGTTGACCCAGCTGAAATTAATGCCAGGAACTTATATAAACATCCCGACCAAGACGGGGAAAACAGTATCTCACCTCCTCTACGTTTGAAAAAGGTCCCAAATACACAGACACTCACGCCGATATTTCTTGACTATATCCGGAGGTGAAAAAACACTAATTTTTCCTATTAGTCACTACAAATATAAAGTTATAGAGATAATCCCCTTAGATATTTATAAATCAACAAATGTCTATTTGTATATAATACCACAAATAGCAAAACAAATTTCTCAATGACTTCTTCTAACTGACAAAATATTTCTTCTGGAGAGTGTTTACGTCGATAAGTCCCTTTTGCTTGATTGTTCCCTAACAGGAAGACCACGCAATCGGTTCTCGAGATACATGAAGAATCTGCAATGTTAGTGGTACTAACCTGGTATTTCGGCTTCAGTTCCCTTTCCCCCGCTGTAATGTATCTGTGCTTTTCTATAAATATTTTCATGGTAATTGTTCTGATAAGCTTCCATTGAAGGTAGACTTTATGAACGTAAGCTCAATACTAGATTGTCGGAAAGGTCTCATCATTTTTCCCTTAAATGGTTAGATGTAAGTTCTACGCTAACAGTTTCTCCTATCGCACTTTTCCAACGTGCAAACCTTTTCTGGCTTCGTCCTTCCCTTTCAAGTTTGATTTTCATAAATTTAAATGCAATGTCAGTCTGTCTTCTTCATTCTTGTTTTTTTTTTATCGTATTCTCTCCTTAACAGGGTATTTTTCTCATATTCTCTAACATTCAGGACCCATTGTGTTTTAGTGTCTTTGTTGTTTGAGATGAAATGATTTTAAGAAATAGACAAAAGACATCGGTACGTAGATATGTAGACATGCTTTTCCATGGATTCATGTTCCCGGATAGAGATGAAATTAAGTTAGATATTAATCAATCAACGAATACTAAATTTGGGCTAACTGACCGGAATAAAAATAAAAGGAAAAAAACCCTCAAAAATCAATGAGAAGTGTGTGAAAAACATGGTGGGCCCATTATGTTGGCTGTGCGTCTGAAATGTAATCAGTCATAAAGAAAGAAATTACACATTATTTATGAATCTCCTAACAACATTTTTAAAGCGTGGTTTTCAGCTCCAACGTTATAATGGCGCCGTGTACGCAAAAACAAAAGTCATGTATTAGATATGAATTATGGAAAGGTTCTTCGAGTGTGTGAAGGGCCGGGATGTTGTGTAGAATGGAGGGAGGGAACTGAAGAGAATTAAAGGAGAGGAAAATGAGCGGGAATTCACATTCCATGAAAAATATAGGCACATTTATGTTAGATCTAATTTCTGTGTCTAACATATTTTCATCATCAAACAGGCATTAAAGAAGTTTCTTTATACTTCTATATTTTAGTAAAGCAAATACAATGAGTGTAAACGTGACGATAACACGATATATATATATATACATATATACATATATATATATATATATATATACGCATAAATAGATAGATAGATATGTTAAAAACATTTATGAAAATATATCATTTTTTTCTTTGCTCATAATAATGGCGGGAAAAGTTTGAAAGCTAGAGAAATTTAAGCTGATTGATGAACCAATAACTGATAATTAGTTATGAACAAAACACGCAGACAGATATGTGTGTGTGTATGTGTGTGTGTATGTGGATATCTATATATATAAATATGTATATATATATATATATATATATATATATATATATAGAGAGAGAGAGAGAGAGAGAAGGAGAGAGAGACAGACAGACGGAGAGAAATTTGAGAAACTGAGGTAGAGATATGTAAAGAGGCTTGGAAGGAAAGAAAGAAAGAAAGAAAACGAAGAAACTGAGATAGACTTATGGAAGAGGCTGAGATAGATACATAATCAGATTGAGAGATATATAAACAGACCGAGATAAAAAGAAAGACAGATAGATAGCGAGATAGATAGATATAGAGATCAACAGATAGATAGATAGATAGATTGAGTTAAATAGATATAAACAGACTAGATAAATAGATAGATAGATAGATTGATTTGAACAGAGCTAGATACGAACTGAATCACTGATAGATAGATAGATAGATAGATATGAACAGAGCTAGATACGAACTGAATCACTGATAGATAGATAGATAGTTAGATAGATAGATAGATAGATAGATAGATAGATAGATCACAACATTATGATAGGCTCTCTCACCTAATTAAACAGAATAATGGGAAAATTATGATTTAAATATCTTTCTTACACACCGACGCACACACATGGACATGTAATTGCTAATTTATATGAAGCAAATTTGACATTATTGAACTTTTACGCAAACTAGTATACGGGTGGAAAGTTACTTATTGAGCAGAGACGTATATCACGCAGCTTTATAGCCAGTCTGCGAGAGAGAGAGAGAGAGCAGAGAACATCAATTCGAAACGACATTTCCACTCTACGTTGGCATGTACAATTCCAGCGACCAACAAATCTTTTCGGCATGATTTACTTCCCTTTGTAGTTGTTAGCGAAATCCCAGCAGTGGCGGGAAATCAATGCGCTTGCGCTGCGTGGGCCGTAATGGCGCCATTCGATCTAACACTATTCGGGCTGAACGAGGAACAGTCAACGCGTGGAAGCACAAGGGCGTCAATACATTCTGGCTGGACCCTGAGCAGAAAGACGAGAAGGGGTATACGAGTTGAAACGAATAGGTGTAGGAAGATGAAGAGAAAAGGAATTATGAATCAGAGAAAGTTAGTCAAATGTATATGAAGAAAAAAAATGGTGATGCGTACATATTGAAAGGCTCAGGATAAATTGGTGTTTAGTGTTCGAGGCCTTTTACCGGACTAATCGACTCTTGTTGAATAAAAAAATGTTTGAATCTTGGAGAGAAACAGGATAATGAAGGACAATTTTCGAAACAGACTAAAAACAAATATTTTTACTCATGTATACCGCGACTTGACGAATTTAAGCGTTGTACTAGATTGTCAGGTTGGTATAAAATAATTTTACAGTTGAATTAGCTAGATGTAACCGTAAGTCCTATGCTAATAGTTTCTTCTCTCGTCCTTCCTGCTTGTGGAACTCTCTTCCGGCTTCTTGCTTTCCAGTCAACTACGATCTTTAAAAGTAACGCCAATCGTCATCTGCTGTCTCCTTGAATTCAGGACTTTTAATATCTTCATTATATTACGAGGATCCACTTAGATTATATACTAACGAATTTTTTACCTTAGTACACACACACACACACACACACACACACACACACGGACCCACTCATATAATACAGTGGTCAATTTATATATATATATATATATATATATATATATATATATATATATATATATATATATATATATATATATATGTAAATTCCCAAGAGGATAGAATCCAGGTAGAACTCAATGTCCAGGACAGAGTAAGAATATAATATAAAAGCCTTAAACACTAATATTCCATGGTTATAATTTATTACATTGGAATCGTAATCACGATCCAATTCATCAGACCTACAAATTCAAAAAGAAATCGGAAAATAGTGTTTGAGCCTTATATATATATATATATATATATATATATATATATATATATATATATATATATATATATATATATATATATATATATATATATATATATAGCATAATGAGAAGCTACGTATACTTTCTTAATATGTATATAATATAGGAAAAACAAATGAAAGGTGCAAATTTAAAAAAATTGAATGTTTTTTTGTGAAAGTATTTATTTATATTTTATATATATATATATTTGATATTTCAGATCGGCCCCGATCTTTCTTCAGAAATGGCTGTTTTCAGAAGTTTGTTTACATTAAGTAGCGTCCGTCGCGAGACGCGGACGTCACGTGATATGGAATGCAACTGTGTTTGAATATTTCTATCGTAAATCTAACTGTAGTAATATTTTAGATGTTGTTTAAAAAAAAAGATTTTAACTATATCTAACAAAGAATTTTTGTTTTTAACTATTGAAATTATTTATAAAGATTTAAAATACCCAAGTCTTTATTTAAATACATATAAACTAGTGTTAAATAAAGACTTGGGTATTTTAAATCTTTATAAATATTTCAATAGTTAAACCAAAAAATTTTTTAGATATAGTTAAAAATATTACTACTTAGGAAAGTTAAACTTTAGAGAAGAGAATGAAAACGAAAGGAATTTTAAGAAATATGACTTCACAAGTGCTAAATACAAGGAAGGAAGATGTGTAGACAAACTGGAAATTAATGAATATAATTACGCAAAAAATATTCATTTTTCCAAACGTAGTAACATATTTACACGTAGATAACGATGTGTTAATAACATGTACAGAAAGGAATCTACATGAACACCTATAAAAGATGGTAAAGGAAAACGAGAAACAAAAATCAAACATTGTTGTGGATCCCGGGAATGGAATCCTGCACAAATAAATAAACAACGCCAGTAATTGAGATAGGAAAATAAGTGTATTAAACGTAAGGATACAGACTTGAAGTGAAGATTAGTAGTCCAGGAATGCGGGTTAGTAGAAAGTATATGTACAAGT
>OZ038506.1:87306880-87408325 GCA_964036315.1 Acanthosepion esculentum | reverse complement strand
CTCCACTCCTCTATGGCCATGAATACTGGATAATACCATCACAAACGAAGCAGAGATTTGAGGCAACAGATATGATGTTCTACAGTAGGATGCTGAGAATACCATCGACTGGATATGTGAGCAATAACGATATTCTCAGTGTCGGCAACCTACAGAACGCATGTCACTCTTAGCACCCCATCAATTTCCAGAGGTACACAGCCGAAGTGCGACTACTACAGCGCAAAAAAAATATTTAGCTGTTTCAATTTTAATATATACTAACGTATGTATATAATATATATTACGAGATAAAATAAACTGTAGAACAGGTATATTGACCTAGACTTTTATAAATATACCTATGCTGTTGGCACACTGAATGATTTTAAAACCATAAGCTGGCACAAAGTCAGCAAAAGTTTGCTGACCCATGGTCTAGGAAATGATAAAATAGCTTAGGGTTTTCATTTCCTCCTTGACGTACTTCTGATGAGGTTTCGAATGTTCAGATTTTGTGGACCGATATATTTCGTCTATACGATCAAGACACTCAGTACATCCGGGGCTTGGAAGACGGTTTCTAATGTATGAGAAGAGAAAAATCGGCAACCTACGGCACATGTGCCTCGCCAAGCAATTTCCAGTGGCACGCAGCCGCAAATGACATCACGAAGTCCGAACCAATAACTATTAAAATATTGACCTTGACTTGTATAAGAATACGTATGCTGTTGGTACACGGAAAGATTTTAAAAGCCTAAGTTGGCAAATTGCAAAAGGTTGCCGACCCCCGTTCTAAAGGATTAAAAAAGACAGGAAATCTTACAAAGAGGTAGAAAGGGTTACGATCTTGTGGAGAACCATGATCGGCCACGTCCTGAAGAAACACTGTGCATAAAATGTGATTACCTACAGCAGAGAATTCCTCGTTCAGTGATCTACGCTATATCATATTTTATTATCCAGGTTAATGTTCTCGTAATGAAATTGGAATTACAAATCTGATATTAATAACACTTTTAGGATTGAAAAATTCGCACTAGAGTTATGTGCGGAAATTCAGGCGATGAAACTGAAGATATATCTGAAAAATAATATGATATATATATATATATATATATATATATATATATATATATATATATATATATATGTACTTGAAAAATTATATATATATATGTATCTGTACATATTTTCTATACATATCATATATGCACAGTACTTATTGGAAAGTGGTCAATATCAGTGATAGAATTAACATATTTAGTTGCAGGGATATGTATTTGTGACTCTGGGTTTCACGATTCTGCGATCATCAGACATCGGAGTCTTTTGATGACACCAAACGCGTGAAACCCAGAATTACAAACTCATATCCATATATTAATATTTAAATTCAGCCGGTTTTCGATTCTAGCCAGAGGCAACCGGACGTCTAGTCACACTGATGAGCTGTGATACAGCGAAACAGTCTGTCTGTGAATGACAATATATAT
The DNA here is from genome assembly GCA_964036315.1 of Acanthosepion esculentum. Classification (NCBI taxonomy): domain Eukaryota; kingdom Metazoa; phylum Mollusca; class Cephalopoda; order Sepiida; family Sepiidae; genus Acanthosepion; species Acanthosepion esculentum. Next base: position 87,406,847 of record OZ038506.1, on the reverse strand, counting down.
ATATATATATATATATATATATATATATATATATATATATATATATATATATCAAAACGCTATGTATATATGCATGGCCTTGGTATCTACGTCAAGGACCATCTCCCTTTGGCTAGAGAGTGCTCTCTCGAATCGCCGGACCATTCGTACTTGTGTCTCCAGCTATCTCTTCTCAATGCTGTAAGCTATCATTTCTTCCTCTACCGCTCTCCATCCTTTCAGGACTGTGGAATACTCGATGTCATTTCTGACAGCATAGACAAGGCCCTCTCTCTCCATCCGTTCGCTCACATATTTGTGTTTGGCGATATTAACGCCCACCACAACAAGTGGCTTAAGAATGCTACAACCGACCTTGCAGGCATTCATACTCTCAACTTTTCAGTCTCTCAATCCCTCACACAGATAATTGATTTCCCCACGCGTTTTACTTACAACCGAGACTGTAAGGCCTCACTCCTCGACCTGTGTTTTATCTCCATCCCTGAGTCTTGTAGTGCCACGCAGCTCTGTCCTATCGGTAATTCCGATCATGCTGTAGTGTCTGTTAGTATCTCCTTCAGCCCCAACCCCTGCAAAGAGCCTCCTACCACCAGAACCTCATTCTGCTACCAACGGGCTGACGGACTCGTTTCGTGATTTCCTCCGCGATGTCCCCTGGGATGCTGTATTTAAGCTCCCCATTTATTTTTTATGTGAGCCGAAAGCTTAGGACCACCATATTTTTATTAAGTTGGTCCTAACATTTCGGCCCGCATGAGTCATCTTCAGAATGGTGATACGGACATGAAACTGATATCCCCCGACCAACTTAATAAAAAATATCCAACTGTTGGACAATTTTTGGCTTTATTATCACCAGAAATTCAAGCAAACATTAAAACATTAGAACGGCTTGTGATCAGACATAACATTCATTGACTGTTATATTTAATAATAATAATATATATATATATATATATATATATATATGTGTGTGTGTGTGTGTGTGTGTGTATATATATATATATATATATATATATATATATATATACATATATATATATACTGTGCTGAATAATCAAATCACAAGTGCATATTCTCCGTGATATATTCATAAATAAACCCATTTAAACAACTGAGAAATATATTTAAAAATGTCTACGGCAAGCACTTACGTATTTCTGTTAAAATAACGCTTGTTAATTGCAGTGTTATTATATAGACGTAGAATCATCAAGACAGATGAGAAACCAATTTGAAAAAAGAAATATAAAAAAGATAATGTAGTCTCATAAACTTTCTTTATTGATTGAAAGGGAAACTTTCTTTGCATTTACTCCACAATCAATAATCCCGAACTACTTCTCGCAAACATTTGGAATAAACGGGATAATAGTGAAATTCTAAACATTGTAAAGGAGTTGTAAGGAATGACCCGAAAATTAATCTTTGTAGTTAATATGTAGTCGTTTATATTAGTTACTTATTAATCGAAAGTTATATAGTCTTTAATATCTTTAGTTGATGGATTAATATCCATAATTGCATTTTATATTGTTAAATACACTCTTTGCATTCAATGTTACTTTATAATAGTTTTTGTCTCTTTACTTTCACTTTCACTTTTTATTATTACTCAATCTATGCTTTCACTTTCACTTTTAAGTTCAATTCTTTCATTTAAACGCCTTGTCGAAAATGATTATTGTTAATGTAATAACATCTCATAGTTCAATTGGAGCTGATACATGAAAGTCACATTATTTATAACTCAATGTCTTTTAAAGCTGAAGGTAAACTGCAAACATATCGTTAATCATCATTTGATTTGTTTGTTTGTTTGTTTGGGGTTTTATGGCATATCAACCACTATGGGTTATTTAATGCCAGATCCAGTATTTACTAGATATATCAAAAACGTATAGTTGGCAACATCATCGTTTCAAAAACGTATAGCTGGCAACATCATTGTTTCAAAAACGTATAGCTGGCAACATCATTGTTACAAAAAATGTATCCCTGGCAACATCATTGTTTCAAAAAAATGTATCCCTGGCAACATCATTGTTTCAAAAAAATGTATCCCTGGCAACATCATTGTTTAAAAAAATGTATCCCTGGCAACATCATTGTTTCAAAAGCATATAGCTGGCAACATCATCGTTTCAAAAACGTATAGCTGGCATTGTTTCCCATCACATTTTAGGGTTAAGGTGTTAGTATATATAGTGTAGGGTTTGGGAGGGAAAGTTAATTGTAAGTTGTAGTTGTTTGGGGATGGGTTAGATGTGATGGGGCATAACATGACTAGCCGATTGATTGGATCGACGGCCTTTTGGTTGGACGTAGTTTATCGTCTTACACAGGACGTGGATGTAGTTTATCGTCATACCCAGGACGCGGATGTAGTTTATCGTCATACCCAGGACGCGGATGTAGTTTATCGTCATACCCAGGATGCGGACACACCTTGGGATTTCACTATTTGCCCATAGCTGGGACCCTAACAGGTGCTACTACCCCGGGTCAGAGTTTGACCTGGGAACATCAGCAAATAAGAGGTGGTTCCACGCTCCTCAAAACCTCCTGATCAGAGGCCTTGCTGTTGGATGCAGTTTAACGTCGTGCCCAGGACGATCATCATTTGAGATTTTTAATATATTGATCAAAAATTAAAAATGATCACTTTTCTTTGTTTAATGGAAAACTATATCCAGTGTGACGAAAGACATGATAATTATACATGTTTAATAGTTATGTGAGAGGGTACAACAAATTCTCCCGAGAATAATTCTCATATTCGATTATTTGGTGAGATTTTTTAAAGTATTGATTGATTTGTTCGTTTAACGACACATCAACTGCTAATGAGTCATTTAATACTGAAATTTAATTTTCTTGGGAGATTTGAAGTAATAAATATATAATATGTTATTCTGCTTTCACAGTTGAATCCATGGTAGATGATACTCAGCTTTTGTGCATATACATGTTTGGAAATGATTACTAGAGGTATTGATGTGTGTTTTATGTTGTAGTTTTGTTGGAGTTACATTTTGGAATACAATTTGATTTAAGAATGTGTAGGATATTATATGGCTGAATTTTATGAAAGTTTAATGTTGTTTTTTTATTGTATTCTAAACGGATTTGGTAGAAACCGCTACAATTTGTTAGTATGAGCGTATTGTTGGTTATTTATATAAGAACGCATTTCTACTATAATAACGAGTTGTTACATTTTGTTAGTATTTTGCTTTTGGGGAGGGAAATCACTATTTGCCCATAGCTGAGTCCCTATCAGGTGTTACCACACTTAATCATGTTGGACCTGGGAACAACAGCAATTTAGAGAACGATGAATATCGCTATGGTAACAAAGCTAAAGTAAGCAGAGTGGAGTTGCTTAATACAGATTAACCCTGAAATCTGTTGCACCTATACATTGGTTATAACTTTTTTCGCAGATTTTTCTTATTTGTAGCAATTCTTGGAAGGACATTGTGTAGAGTGTGGTCGTTTCACCACGCCACGGAGGTACCGTCAGTGTACAACAGTGTTTTGGCAGAGCACAACATATCCCAAATTCCGACAACCGCCATATTCCCCAGATCTCACCCTTGCCACTGATTACTCATTCCAACAATCAAATCCCACTTAAAAGGAACAAGATTTAAAGACGTCGAGGAAAGCCAACAGCATGCGATGAAAAAAAAAACAAAAAAACAAACAAACAAAAACCAGAAATGAAGGAGTTCATTGAATGCGTACATAAACGGAAACGACACTGGTTACAGTGTGTGGCTTCAGAACGGGACTACATTGAAAGAGATTGTTATGCGTTTTAGTATTCATTTTTAAAAATTTTAATCAGACCTCACATACACACACACACACACACACACACACACACACACACACACATATATATATATATATATATATATATATATATATATATATATATATATATAAAAGGCAGGATGTGTGTGTGTGTGTGTGTATGTAACGAATGCACGGCCGCAATCGTCGACGGATTTGCACCAAAATTTACATGCACATGCTTCAAGTTAGTAGCAAGGCCAAGACCGACTTTGCATTTCCAAACTCCCATCGATAGTGGAAATAATCGATTTTTCTCATGCTTCTACGGCAGTTTTCATGTAGTTTGCGGCCCTTCTTCTCCCTCCAACTATGGGTAAATAGCAGGACAGACTGGGTTCTATAGCCTTGGATGGCAACTGGTCTAGGAGAAGGATAACTCTGAATTCAAAACCTGCGCAGGGTCGTTTGGGGACCTTGTGGCATTCGTTGCACCAGGTCCCTGTATTCGTCCCTCCAAAAAGTGTGGATGGCCCTGCACAGAGCCTTCACCACTATAATCAGATCCTGTGTGGGTGTCGGGCTTTCAGTTTCTGGGAATTGATCTGTCTGACCCTCATACGTCGAGTTCGACGGGAGAGTCCATCATATATATGTATGTATGTATGTATGTATGTATGTATGTATGTATGTATCAGTTTGTTTACAAAAGAAAGGGCGATCAGTTAAGAATTAAAAAAATAAAAATAATGATTCCCTAACAAAAGAAACAATCAAACGACAACGCATAACACAGGTTGTTGGAAGACGTATAATATTTCTGAAATACTATATATTTCATAGCGGCAATTGACTCCCGTATGTGTCGTAAAAAAGATTAAATTTTATAGCCTTGGATGGCAACCCGTCTAGTAGAAAGACAACTTTATATTCGAAATTCTCAAAAAAATGTAACACAATACCATTCCCCTATATTCTCCAAGAATCTTGGATATTCACAGAATGTGTAAAGAGCTATATTCGCCTAGTTCCTTAATGATATGGCATTTTTAAATGCCAAGAGAAATAAACGTTTTTTTTTTTAAAAAAGACGTATCATTTTGTTTTAAAGACGTAATATCAGTAAGAATTTATATCAAAGCTAGCATAAAGTACTAATGAAAAAGCATTTTTAGAATTGTTATTTATTCAGCTACTCGGCCAATTTCTGTGTTTAATTAGAGAAACGGACAAATACCTAACAAGACTGACTGGCTCTGTTACTCGTCCAACAAATGGAGACTAGGCCAAAGTTATGTCTTAGCTCGTTACCGTAGCCTCTGGTGTCGAACAAAATTCTTCTCTAATTGCTTATGACGCCGATCCACAGCAGGAGAGAACCCCCAAGCTCTACCCTCGATTCCACCCTCGCCTTCTGCGCTCATTCTAGAAGAACGAAGAACGCTGTCCACCATTAAAACTGTTCTATCCGTGGCCAGCTTCCGACGATCGCCGTAGGTGTATTTTATTGGACAGTAGACAATCTCAGAAAGCCCCATCAGCTTAGCTCTCCAGATTAGTGAGGTGTGTTTACTGCAGCCAACAGAATGTTCTGAGCAGCTCTGTGAGAATTGTCTATAGTCTACCAATTTCTTGCCAAAATTGATTAAAATTTGAATTGGACGTCTGAAATATCATTCAAGCTGTGTCGGCGTTCCTCTTGGAGTCGGTGTTAATCATGAACTACTGAATGAATCGGCTTAAATAGCGTAGATCAGCTGCTCTTGGTCAAAACATTAACTTTAATTATCAGGGAAGGAAGAAATCGGAAGGGAGTTCCACAGGTGAGAAGTGCGAAAAAATGAAACTGTTAAAGTAGAAGTGGCAGTTGTATCTAGATAGTTCAACAGTTAGACGGTGAAGCCTGGCTGCCAATATAGTCAGTTATGTGTCATGCTGTAGTAGACCAGTTGTCATCCAAGGCTATAGAACCCGGTCTGTCCTTCTATTTACTCATAGCTGGGGGGAATAGGATTCATACCTTTCCCAAGTTTATCAAGCACGTAAGTGAATATTAGTCAATTATGTGTCATGCGTGATACACGATTAGGTGATCATGTATCTTTCGATACATGACTGACGAGGCAGATTTTTTTTTCCCGCACTGGATTTCTGCGGTAGACCAGTTTCCATCCTAGGCTATAGAACGCGGTCTGTCCTGCTATTTACTCATAGCTGGGGGGAAGAGGATTCATACGTTTTCCAAGGTTATCAAGCACGTAAGTGAATATTAATCAATTATGTGTCATGCGTGATACACGCTTAGGCGATCATGTATCTTTCGATACATGACTGACAAGGCAGATTTTTCCCCCGCAGTAGATTTCTGCGGTAGACCAGTTTCCATCCTAGCCTATAGAATCCGGTTTGTCCTACTATTTACCCATAGCTGGGGGAGGAGAAGTAGAGGATTCATACCTTTCCCAAGGCGATTAGCACGTAGGTGAATTCGAACTCGGCTCTCCGATTCCTCAATCCGAGCCGCTATCCAATATTCCACTGACAAAACTGAAAATATTTTTTATCCGGAAAATAATGACAAGACTTTATTTTAGCAGACCTTAATCATATTGTAATATGCTACTGATATCGCTAGGCGATAAATGTCTTATAAACAGTTAAAAAAAAATAAACGTGTTTGTAAAACGATTTACCTAACTTCCCAACTATGGCACAAATTGACACAAGGTATTTTGAGGCAGAACGGGCTGGTAACAGTTATTGCAAAAATACAAACGCACCGAGGAATATGAATTCATGGAGAGCCATGTCCTGGAGGAAGACGCCAGATAGAATATTTTTTTGTTTCTTTCATGTATTTTAACGAGAATGTAAAAAAAATGAAACGTATAAAAACGAAATAGCTTAATTTTTTAAAAGAATTTGTCAGATCAAAGCTTAAATTATTTGAGAATATTAAAAATATTGAATTGTACCATTTTAGATTCTAAAGAATATTAAAAGCTTTATGTCGCTTACACGCTTCCATAAAATCGAGGGAAAGTTTTAAAAAAATGTCATGAGAAGACCAGATAAAGACAACACAGAGATTATACGAAGAAAAACCTAACACAATTTGACTTAAAACACGAATTAATGACACAAAAATCAATCGAATTTGATGATCTCATTGTTTATTTGCCAAAATGCAAACAATGAATTTTGGAAAAATGTAACGGATCTCAAAAACCCCTTCTTTTATACGCACGAAATCAACATACGCTTAATTATACTATTTAAAAACAAAAGCGCACATATATAAAACGCATCCACATACATATCTCAATGTTTGACTGTATCAGAGGCCTTTAGTGTGGCTAGACGTCCGATTACTTTAAGCCTGGATATAAACCCGATAGATTTGGCACCAGTAAGAGATCCTACCCGTAAGCTATTGACGCACGGCAGAAAAAGGGAAGATTTTAATGTATTATATACGAAATATATGCAAACACCAGTCGACAAGAGAGCTCAATTCGTAATTGAAGAGCGATGCGCTAAAAGCAGCAGCAGCATCCACTGTTTTTAAAATTAGCCTTTCTCGAGAGTGCTCGATCGGATATATATATATATATATATATATATATATATATGTGTGTGTGTGTGTGTGTGTGTGTGTGTGTGTGTGTGTGTGTGTGTGTGTGTGTGTGTGTGGTAGGAAATATACATAACATCTTACATTAATTGCACAACTCCGAGTTTCATGCTGAGGCAATTTTCAAGTACTGGAATATATATATATATATATATATATATATATATATATATATATATATATATATATATATATATATATATATAATGTTGATTTTAGAATACAGAAAAATTACTTTTTGCAGTTTTCCGCGACTCTGCAGTTTCATGGCAAAGCCGTTTTAAAATGGGTAGCTCAAGCGCATATACATGGGCCAAAGCGAAACATTTGCAACAATCTTCGCGCCGTTATCGATATTCGCTGACCGTCATTGGTGCAGTGTGGGAGGTGCTTCTACAGGGTTGGAATCCCAGGAACCAGGCAACCCTCAATTATTTGTTGTGTTATGTACGAAGACAGAAACACAATTAAGTGATAAAATCTAGTCCGCCCGGAGACCGATACTACACTTTGATTCCAAGTCGATCGCCAGGGTGCGAAGAAAAGAGTCACTCGTGTCGCACTGAATGTTTCTTTATACGGAAACGGCTGTATATTACAATTACCATCATCATGTATGTGTGTGCCCATCCGTTCGTCCGTGGTCGCTGTTTGAAATATCTATTTCATTTAATTCAAAAAATCAACACTGAAAACTCAAAGGCCGGGTTTGTAAATTTTTTGTAAACAATATTGACTTTTTATAAATATGACTGGCCTACTGAATCTTAGTTTCAAATCAATGGACGTTTTCAGCGTCACCGTTCCATCTTGATAACCCGATCTCAGTTACAGATACATTGTTGTCTATAACGTCTCAGTTTAAATCGAATCAGCTTCAGAACAAGGTCCTCATTTGGGTCATGCAGGTTGGCGTATTCATCCGCCGCTTCAGTCAATATGGTTGACCTATTCAGTTTGTTCACTTCAGTCGGATGGTGGTATTCACTCATTTATAATTGAACTATTGACTTCATGCTTTCAATTTACATTGAATCAGTGTCTTCAGACATATTTTAAGCAGATAGGGGTTCATCAAGAAGTCATTTCCAATTAGATTAAATTTCATCCCCTCGATTACAATCGGTCTAAGGCCTTCCAAATCCCTTCAAGAAGACACGGGTATTCACACACTCATCTTAAATTCGGCCAGATTTTATTCTGTGAATTTAACTCGGATCGGGGCCTTCAAACTTATTTCCAGTGAAAATGGCGTCTTCAGACTCTCAATCCAGCTAGATCAATGTTTATTCTGTCAGATTAAATCGGATCGGGGCCTTCCAACTCATTTCAAGTGGATAAAGGTCTTCAGAATCTCATTTTCAAACAGATCAATTCACACAGTTTAAATCGGATCAGATCTTCCGACTAATTTCTAAATAGAGGCCTTTACACTCTTATTTCAAATTGGACCAAGGTCTACAGCGTTTCAATTTTCCTAATACAATAGAAAATCCGTCAGATCTGACAACGTAAACCTGTTAGCTGCTCTTGAAAAGGACACCCAGTCAGTGGTTAACTGGAACAGGAAATAGCTTGTAAATTTGAACGCCTCCAAAACAAAGCTATTCTCATTTAACCGCTGTAGAGAATCTTTTCTGCCTGTCATCAACATGGCTTATGCTAGACACCTGGAGAGAAACACACAGCGCCTTCATGGTATCACAGTTTCAACTGACTTGAAGCGGAGCGATTACATCGAATCAATAGCTGAATCTACTGCAAGGAATGTATGGTCACTGTTTCGTGCCAGAATTTTTTTCTCGTCAAAGTCCATCTTGCACAATCTACCATTCGTTCGCGAATACTGCTGCCATATTGTGTTTGGTGCTCCTGCTATTCCTGTCGACGTTCTTGACAAAATCTTTAGAAGGATCTGCAATGAAACCGATCCTGACTTGCATCTTGACTTCAGTCACATTCTCAAAGACGTGATGTGGCTTCCCTCTGTCTTTTCTACAAACATTTTCATGGTATCTGCCCTGACTAGCTATTTTCCGTGGTGCCCCAACTGCTTCAATATAAGCTACTAGGTTGGCATCTCGTCCCAGACTTTTATTGTTGAAACAGTTAAATGTAACCGTCACTTCTACTCCAACACCTTTGGCTCTCGTACTTACCGACAGTGGAACTCCGTTCCTCTTTCTTGCTTCAATCTTCAAAAATGTAAAGGCAACGTCAATCGCCATCTTCTATCTTATTGGATCCATTTCATTTTTTGTCTTTTCTCTCATTTTCACTCCCTGTAACCTCCTGTGTAGTCGTGGATTTTCCGGCTTGCTTGGGTGAAAAGATTAAAAAACAATCACATAGGGGGTCTACAGTACGTGTGTATAAATTAGTTGCCACCTATTTTTGCCAGGAGCCTATGAATTTTAATCGAACAGACTCACCATTCTCTTTAAATTTCAATCACAACGGCGACTTTCACCGGTCAATTTCAATCGGTCGATGTCTACAGCCTTTTATTTTTTAACTTGATCGTGGTCTGTATATTTTCAGTTTCAAATGGATCGTAATCTTCAAGCTCACAGTTTCAATCGGATCACGTCTGCAGGATCCGAGTTGCTATACGATTTCGCTTCTTTATGTTTTTTTTTTACTATATTAGATTTCAGCAACGTGGTTTAATCTCTTTATCAGATCGGCTTCTGCACGTTACCAGCTTTCAACCTATTTGTATCAGCATCATCTCAGTTTCCCATGCGATCAATGTTTGACTCTAATTTAATTGGATAAGTTTCCCCTATCATCTTTAATTTAATTTGGGCGTTTACCCTCTAAGATTAAAAAAAAAAATGATCGTAGGCACACCGTCAATTTTAATGATTTTACCTTTTTAGATTGAATCGGAACAGGGTGTGCACAATCTCATTTTTACTTGATCGGTGTATTCACCGTATCAGTTTTAATCTGTTTGGAGTTTGTAACTTCTCTTTTGAATTCGGATTAAGGGTTTCGAATCCTTCCCCCTTTGAGAATCTTTGTGCAGCTTTCCGGTTTCAATCTGATCAAACTATTGATCCCGTCAGTGTCAACTGGATCGAAGCTTGTATTATATTGATCTTCATGGGATTTGGCTTTCCATCCCGTAATTTTCAAGCAGATCAAATATACACCGTACTTCAAACAGTATTGTTATATTTAACAATCCCCCCGCCCGCCAGACGAGGGATGTATGTGGCATAAGGCTGAGTTTACCGTGGGTTCTCCTAGCCCGTAGGCTCGGCCTAAAATATTCCCTTAGAACTCGCATAAACGAGTTCAGGGCCTGTCTACCTTCCCGGACGAAACTGCCCTTCGGCAAAGCCTCGGCCGGGTTCCTCTCTGCTTGAGGCAATCTGGTCGACTGTTCAAACAGGACTGCGCCTATACTATCTTTACGGCCTCATATTTAAGCCATTCGGATTATCTCAAGAATAATCAGGTTATTGTCTACACCGGGGTTTTTTTGTTCAGTGCTAAACGTTTTCAAGCGATCAGTTTTTTTATCATATCGGAAACAACACATTCTTATTTTCTATCAGACCAAAGTGCAAACCATCTCAATTACCGGTGAGGTTCTTCAGACTTTAATTTAAACGAGAAATAGGTTTGAACCAAGTCCATTTTGCCAAATGCAGTTGGGTCGACATCTGTGTTGTTCATGATGACGGTAATCTTTGAGAATAGAATCAAGAGGTTGGCAGTGAATATTTCGAAGACAGTAGGGAAGCATAGTTCAGGTTAGCAGTGTATATCCCGAGCAGAGCAGAGCATAGTTCTGTAGTTTTTCCTTTTGTTCATTCGCTTGACATGTTGGCATTGGACATTCGGAGAGAGTAAACAAAATGGCCGCCTTTATACACGACGGATTGAATATTTCACGTCTCCTGATTGGTTAACCTTCTTTTGGGGAACTATAAGGTGAGTCAAGTCATTTGGGTTAGCTCCCTAGTTACCTAAGGGAACACAAAAATTGTAACAATCTGCCGATATTTCTGAGATGAGGTATTATAATTATTTATACTATTTACATTGTTCGAACTGCTGTCCTCATCTTTATTGCCATGTTCACGAAATTTTGGTCGTCGTACGCTCCGGCGTTCTTCAGGGTTTCTTACTCTTGTGCATGCAGCATACAACTGGCCAGGCGTAAATATTTCTGGAGCCAAATTCAACTTTTTGAAGCGTTTGGCCTTGTGATTTGTTTATAAGTCTCGTAAATGCAGGGCGAATTGGAAACTGGATTCCTGTATATATATAAAAAAAAGTATATGCAAAAATAATATGTATGTTTCTTTTTTAGAGTGTTTGACGGTCAGACAGACAGACTAACGGAACTCGCATAATTTTATATAGAGATATATTGAGAGGTTGTGCAATATTTTTGAATTCTAATAAATTGATAAATGCATATATCTGTTTGTTCTTTATTTAAAATAAAATAAAAAAAATATCTGCTATAATTTGTACATCTGCCGGGAAACAAACCCGAAAACTTGTTTTAAATAATATTTTAAAATATTAAAAAATATATATTTAAAAATAATACCAGTTTGGCACAGACGTAAGCACAGTTTCAATCGTGATATTTGTAAATAAATAAATACATATAGTTAACTATTTATGAAGTCAGTGATCAATTTTGAACTTTTTATACCAGGGCTCGGAAAACTTTTGCTATGTGGCAACTTAGTGTTTTAAGATCATTCAGTGTGCCAAGAGCATACGTATTTTTATACAAGTCAAGGTCAATATACCTGTACTGCAATATATTTTATATATTAATATATAGTATATATACTTTAGTATATATTACAACTAGTAAACCTACCCGACGTTGCCCGTGACTTGAAAAGTTAAAACTAAATCTATAACATAAGATGGAAAAATGGACGATTCCTTGTTTTGCTCCAGTAGGTATCTGACTTCTCAAGCTAGCCTCTACCTTATAAGAGTCTAACACAGGGCTCAGCAACCTTTTGCTATGCGACGATTTAGGGTTTTAAAATCATTCAGTGCGCCAACAGCATAGGTATTTTTATGCAAGTCAATATACCTGTTCTCCAATATATTTTACATAGTAATATATCAGTGTAACCCGGATATAAGAGACCCGGATATAAGAGAAACCCGGATATAAGATAGATTTTCTCTGGTCCCAAATTAGAGCCATACTTGCCTAAACAAATGTAGATCAAACCCGGATATAAGAGAAACCCGGATATAAGAGAAATCCGGGTATAAGAGACCTATTCTCCTGTCTCGACAACTCTCTTATATCCGGGTTACACTGTAGTATATATACTTCAGTATATATTAAAATTGAAACAGCTAGATATCTTCTTTGCGTTGTAGTAGTTATTGGTTTCTTAGCTATCTAATTACCTCACTTTCTACGTGAATCCCTTCGGTATTGAATTACCTGTCTATCTATCTACCTACCTACCTATCTATCTATCTATCTATCTATCTGTATCGAGTCTTTCTCTATCTAATTACCTACACGTCTATCTACAATCCCCAGCTATCTAATTACTTACGTATCTACCTATTTACTATCTGTTTTTCTACCTCTCTATTTACCTACATATATGCCTGGATTCCTTAGCTATCTATTTACCTCCCCACCTACCTGAATTACTTTGCTATCTAATTACTTTCCTATCTACTTGGATTCCAGAGCTATCTAATTATTACCCCATCTACCTGGATTCCTTACCTTTCTAATTACTTACCTATCTCCTTGGATTGCTTAGGTATCTAATTACCTATCTACGTGGATTCTAAATTTTACAAGTTAATGGTAATGGTGAGTTTAGACGTTTCCCTATATGGAAACATTCGGTATTCATTAAACAAAAATCCAGTTCTACTCTCAGTGGAATTCAAACCATCTTGTAGGTAGTGGCTCTTTAACTTCTGGGAAACGGGAAGGGATAACCGTGGTGCAAAAGGAACCGGCAAGCCATTATGACTTGATTGTCACCATAAACCACAAATATGAGTTGGTAGCGGAGTGGTAAACAGATACTGAAGATATATTGAAACAATAGCTGCATCTACTGCAAGGATTTCTGGGTCCCTATATCTTGCCAGAAGACATATATAGTCAGATCCATCTTGGACATTTACAAATCTTCGATCCTTGCGTGCACTGAATGATGTTGTTACAACTGGCCTGGTGCTCCTGATGTACATGCCAGAGGATCTTGACATAATCCAAAGAAGGATCTCTTATGTAATCAATCCTGATCAGATTAAATAAGAGCAGATAGGGGTTCATCAAAGAGTCATTTCCAATTAGATTAAATTTCATCCCCTCGTTTGCAATCGGTCTAAGGCCTTCCAAATCCCTTCAAGCAGACACGAATATTCCCACACTCATTTTAAATTCGGCCAGATTTTATTCTGTGAATTTAACACGGATCGGGGCCTTCAAACTTATTTCCAGTGAAAATGGCGTCTTCAGACTCTCAATCCAGCTAGATCAATGTTTATTCTGTCAGATTAAATCGGATCGGGGCCTTCCAACTCATTTCAAGTGGATAAAGGTCTTCAGAATCTCATTTTCAAACAGATCAATTCCCACAGTTTAAATCGGATGAGATCTTCCGACTGATTTCTAAATAGATAGAGGCCTTCACACTCTTATTTCAAATTGGACCAAGGTCTACAGCGTTTCAATTTTCCTAATACAATAGCAAATCCGTCAGATCTGACAACGTAAACCTGTTAGCTGCTCTTGAAAAGGACACCCAGTCAGTGGTTAACTGGAACAGGAAATGGCTTGTAAATTTGAACGCCTCCAAAACAAAGCTATTCTCATTTAACCGCTGTAGAGAATCTTTTCTGCCTGTCATCAACATGGCTGATGCTAGACTCATGGAGAGCAACACACAGAGCCTTCATGGTATCACAGTTTCAACTGACTTGAAGTGGAGCGATTACATCGAATCAATAGCTGAATCTACTGCAAGGAATGTATGGTCACTGTTTCGTGCCAGAATTTTTTTCTCGTCAAAGTCCATCTTGCACAATCTACCATTCGTTCGCGAATACTGCTGCCATATTGTGTTTGGTGCTCCTGCTATTCATGTCGACGTTCTTGACAAAATCGAAAGAAGGATCTGCAATGTAACCGATTCTGACTTGCATCTTGACTTCAGTCACTTTCTCAAAGACGTGATGTGGCTTCCCTCTGTCTTTTCTTCAAATATTTTCATGGCATCTGCCCTGACTAGCTTTTTTCATGGTTCCTCGACTGCACGAGTTTAAGCTCGCTACTAGATTGGCATCTAGGTCCCACCGTTTTACTTTTGAAATAGCTAAATATCTACCACCACTTTTGTTCTAACCGTTTTTTTTCTCGCACTTCTCACCTGCGGAACTCTCCTCCGTTTCCTTGATAACTGAAATCTCCCAAAATTTAAATGCAAAGTCAATATCCATCTTCTGTCTTCTTGAATCCCATTCACCTTTTCTCCTTTCCTCATTCATCTCAGTTTTTTCTTTCAGTTTCACACCCTGTAGGCCAATGCGTACTAGTGGGCTTACCGCCTTGTTTGGTGTGGAGTGATTAAAAGTATGCCAACTGAATAAATGAATGAACGAAAGTCTTCTAGCTTTGGTTTTAAGATATAAAAAGTTAAAAGCTAGTTAATGATCCATTGAACTGTTAGCATCTTTTCAGAAGAAAGATTAACCGCACGAATCAACAGCCGTATCACCCGCATGGACTTTTAGAAAGGATTTGAGTATATTCCTCGGCAGATCATCTATATAAACCAGAAAGAGTGTAACATTAAAATTTGAGACTTGAGCAACTGGTGCCTTGATACGACGAACTTCAGGAGAACTGGCCCTTCAAAATAACCTTTCATGGATCTAAAAGAAAAGACTTGATGATCAGGTAACCTGGAGTGTATGTGTGACAATCTAGAATGTCACACTTGTGCCACCAAATAAAGGCAATCTCGACAGAAAAGAGACCTCGTCTTCCATTCTAGATCCGACCAAATCTACGTGTTAAGAAAAGAAACTATACAAAGGAGAACAAATGTTGGATATGCATCTGGCATATTGGCAAGAAGTAAACTTTATATCGAAATTTCCTAACTCATTTGGTTTTGTACGGAGTACAAAGTTTAATAACTACCAAGAAATATCAAGAAAGGTGAAGACGAAAAGAAGAAGGAGAAAGAAGGAGGAGGAGAAAGAAGGCAGAAGAGGAGAAAAAAGCAGACGATAATGATGAAGAAAACAAAAGGGAGAGGAATATCGAGAATGCAGTAGACAGGGTAGAAATAAGAATGCAGAGGTGGGGGGAGGAGGTGAAGAAAATGAGAAGACAAGAAAGAAGATGGTAGCTGAAGAAGAACGGGGGGAGTAGTAAAAGAAAGGGAAAAAGAATAGGAGCAGGAGGAGGAGAAAGAACAAATTGGAGGAGGAAGAAGAAGATAAATCAGAAGGAAGGAAAGAAAAATTAAAAAAGGAGAGGAGAAAAAAGAAGATGAAGAAGAATGAAGAAAACAGATTCAAGAAGAAAAGAGAAGCTGGAGAATGAAGAAGGCGGAAGGAGAGGCAATCAAACGAGAGAAGGAGAAGAAGGGGAAAAATCACGAAGGCAGAACAGGGGGGAAAAATGAAGAGGAGGTGTAGAAAATGAGAGGAATAAGAAGAGAGAGTAGGAGGAGGAGGAGGAGGAAGAAGAAGAAGAAGAAGAAGAAGAGAAGAAGAAGAAGAAGAAGAAGAAGAAGAAGAAGAAGAAGAAGAAGAAGAAGAAGAAGAAACTAGAAAGCTGACAAAATATAGCAGTTAGACGATTTTTAAAGAAAATCAAAACTGGCATTTCTAAGTGCCTCGCAAAATAGCAAATCACTTCCTTTCAGATTTAAATTTGAATAGAAGAAAGAAAAACCAATCAACTAATGATACATCCGGTCAAAACAAAAATCAGAAAACTTATTTAAAAATTAAAAAAAAAAATTATTACGGTATGCGAATATTGAAAACTCTGAAGTACTGCGTGGCGTATTTACCTTTTTACTTGATTAATATCTAAGCAAAAATTCAACTTAATCCGGCAAATGTGGGTGTAGATTTCAAAGCTGATTTAACAAAATCAACCTGCTTAAACTGCCATCAAACTAATTTCAAAATCAGAAATAAAGATAGAAAATATTAATCGCAAAATATGTTTTTTTTTCTATTTATATGTGATTCTCATTTTAACAAATAAAATTGAAAGCCATATTTCTCTTGATAAAAAAAAATGCCGACTAAAACGTTTGCTCATACAAGCAAATAAAATATATGACACTTGTACAGGGTTTCCATAAAGTCCGTGTGCATTTTAAAAAAATTATAACTTTATTTGTATTTGCGATAGAAAAGAAATAATCTGTAAAAAATGTTATAAAGTTTAACAACGTACCTAGTTTTAAGTATAGCTAAAATAACTAATGTGATTTCAGGCATTACTGTAAATCAGTTGGCATATATTTCCCGTGAACTGCAAAATCGTATTACCCTTTGTATTGCTAATGATGGAGGACATGTGGAAACTTAAATAAAATTTCAATAAAACCTTAAAAAATATAGATTTACTTCTTTCTAATCCTTTTTACAAATTATTTCTACCGCAAATACAAATAAAGTTATAAATTTTTTGAAGTGCACACGAATTTTATGGATTAAATACTAGCTTAAAAGCCACACTCCATACGGACTTTTAAGCAAGCTACGGCGAAGGTCTAATTGAGCCTCCGGCCCAAAAATAAAGGGACCTCGGTCTTATAATTATAATTTTGAAGAAATATGTTTGAATTTATCAATTCACTGCATGGAACTTCAAAACAGCACTTTAACACTGATTCAGGCTATAAGTCCAATTCCCTCCAAAAGTCTCATTTGGGCTGAAAGTAGGATTCGGGCTTAAACTCCGATTTGGTCTGAAATTCCAATTCAGGCCAAAAAAATTGAGTTTTTTCAAATCACAAATAATGCCTATTTCAAAACTTCATCTCACAAAACCTTACTTTACCTCTGATTCCTTGACATTTTGAAGAAATAATGTTGATTTCCTTTATTGATACTTTTTAAAGATATTTTAAATTATGTGGATCAAGTGTAACCGGAGTTAGAGGGCTATCAGACACACGGACTGAGCGACAGTATGTTGTTGCTACTTTGGCTTGTTACATACAAAGAATCTTGGAATGATATCTACAGAGTAAAAAATGTTAACTTGCTATCTTGTCCTTGGAGATATTGAAAGATTCCTCGTAGGATATTCAGGCCGTTGGAAGTGGCAGTGACTTTAGTGTGATTTAGGTATAATGTGGTTTTCCAGAGTCTCATGCTATATCTAAGGAAATTTACTATCACCGAAGAGACTGCACACTTGCAAAGACTTAAGCATCCAAGAGTGTGGTACACGATCAATGGCGTTACGGTAATCTACACATGTTGTGCTACGATTTCAACGAATTTTCTTGCAATTTTCCAGGATCATTTTTTAAAAATAAATTGTTCATCTTTACAACCATATGAACCTCTCAGATATCCCTCCTGTTCCAGGGGAAGAATGTTATTTTCATCGTGAAAAGTGTACGTCAGCACGTGACCAATTTATATGTGGTGGACATCAGATCACTGTAGTTAAACAATGTCGAGACTGGTAATTACATAGATGGGCGACCACTTTGGAATGCCAGGTGCAGTAAGCTTGGATGTGCAGTCGGTGTAATGGATAATGGCTTGAAATTGTTCCAGTTGGGTTCGTTATAGCCAGCTACAGTCAACGACGAAAATAACCATGCACTCATCAATTTTGAATATTTTTATCCATTTCTCAGGATCTAATGCCTGTATGATGCCAAGTCTTTTATATGTTAATAAGCACAAAATAAAAGGGAATATAGAGCTCAATTTTAAGGACAATAGGTTAAATAGAACAAATTTGACTGGCGAATAATGCAAAGTAGGAAATGATAAATTTATTCGTACAGTAGAAAATATCGTTTTAATTGATTGATCCGTGTAAGTCTAAATAATTTACATAATTATTTTATCGGTGAAACATTCTAGACTATTTATTCAGTACACTATTTGTAAAAATTCCAGCAAAGACTATCACGCTGTGCAGAGAGTATCACAATTGTTATTCTTACGTTAACAAACACGGAAACAAAGGAGATTGGAGTTAGCTTAAAACAGCGTATTAGTAACTTCCACAGCTCTATTTCAAACCGGTTAGCTATCCCTAGATCTAAGGTACAGTCTATTATAAAAAAAGTGTAAACAGTTTGGTAGAATTTGCCTGGGCGTGGAAGAAAGCCCAAATTGCCACCGAGAACTACACTAAAACTGTGTCGCGAGGTTAGTAAAAACTCAAGAGTCGTTTTGAAAGACATCGCCAGAAGTTTGGATACGATATATTTCGGCATAAATACTCATACAATACAACGTTGTTTAAATAGAAATGGGTTGTATAGAAACCGGCCACTACGAACCCCTCTTCCCAAACCAAGTCACATGGTTGCTCGGTTTAATTTTTGCTAAAACGTTCTTGGACAAAAAAAAATTGCCCTTGGGAAGAAGTACTATTGAGTGATGAAAAATAATTGAGCTTTTTCGACATAGTGTATGTTCATCATTAATTAATCATAGCTAAGGATCGGAAGCTCATGAAGTACTGAAATTACGTTTTCATATATATATATATATATATATATATATATATATATATATATCAGTATCATCTTCTAACTTATTCAAGACCATTTTCTAACCTCTCTAACCTTCTAACTTTCTGTCCTGGAGTAACACGGTGTCTCACAGATTTCCCATAGAACTTAATTTTTTAAGTCTTTTTTCACTGCTCATAATTGAAACTCCTCTTTCACCTGCCAAACGTCTCAAGAATTGATTTGGATCTTTTCTATATAATCGTTTTAGCTCTTAGTTGAAAGGTGAGCTGTTGTGAGCTGATCCAGTTTTCTTCTCTACTTTTCTCACCTGTTTAAACTTAGTCACCGTTCTCTTGATGTTTCTTGAATGGACTTTGAAATTGGAAGCCAGTGTATTAAAGCTAGGGCCATTACTGAAGGGCTAAACGGTTTTTCCTCTCACCATTGCGCATTTGCAAAGACAGTGGGGCTGATAAAAAAAAGTGACTCTTACGACAATTGGTGTCACGATGGCTAAATGTCTTATCTGAAAACATGAAAAAAAAAGAAACTCAATTCCTTTAGTTTCCTTTTAGATATTTTAGATATTACATATTTTCTGGAGTTGACAATTATGCTGTTACATGGTTTAGACAATTTAGCTGTTACACATAGTATATATATATAACATATGAAACATTTTATTAAACATACATATAACAAACTATTTCTAATTCTAACAGTTAAAATATAATCCTTGAAAATGGCTAAATGTATAGCCGAAAGCGCTCGGATAAAAAGAACATTCGGATAGTTTTTATATAATTTATCATCTGAAAAGAAAAACATTCTTAGATCGCACGAGAAATTATATAAAAAACTAAATAAAAGCACCTTGTCTGTCGTTTTTAATGAAATGTGCATATATACATATATATATATATATATATATATATATATATATATATATATATATATAGCATGACTTTTCGGCAGAATTGAGTCACTGTCAGTCACTGTGTGTTTATCTAAATCTAAAAATAAACACGCTAAAATTCACCTTCATCCCTGCCGTGCGCCGACGGCTTAGTGGTAGAAGTTACGACTGACGCCAATTCAGTCGGGTTTTGATCCTAGCTTGTGGCTACCGGACGTCTAGCCACACTGATGAGCTGCGAAACAGTCTGTCTGTGGATGACAAATATATATATAATCTTAATAATTATCGTCTGTCTTCATAATTCCAGTTCTTTTATTGTTCTCTCTCTATAGTAATGTTTTTATTATTACTAAATTCTTTGGCACTCAGTAACCTCTAGCGTCTTAGTGGCTTTATTTCCGTTATTTATGCGTCATTTATACCGTCAGCTCCAATATGTATATCGATGAATAATCAATGGATGAATGTTCCGACCTTTATGAATTATCGTTTTTTAAATTTTGCATTCTTACAATTGAGTTGGTATTTCCTTAATGGCGAAAGAAAATACCAACCCGACAGCATATTAATACACACTTTCACGCAAAATCGTCTACATGGAAACACACACAACACACGCACACCGGCAAAAGTACATACACGCAAATACACACTCATCCGGAGAGGAACAGATGCGAGCAGCTATACAGAACCACATACACATAGCATCAGATAAAATCTTCTTTCTCTTCCTCTTCTTCTTTCTCTTCTAATTTCTCTTCTACTTTCTCTTCTTCTCCTTACTCTTCCTCTCCTTCTTCTTGTTCTTCTTCTTCTTCTTCCTCTTCTTCCTCTTCTTTTTTCTCTTCTTTCTTTTCTTCTTCTTTCAGGACATAGGCCATAACAACTTCTTGTCTCTTGCAGCTCTTCGAAGTTTTCTTCGTTCGTTGCTAAAGCTCCCTCCACCCGGTCCTACAACCACTGACACAAGCTCGTCAGTTCTTGATCGGCTTGCTGCCTTCCCCCACCCCCCTTCTCTCTCTCTCTCTGTCTCTATATGCCCTGTGTGCTTTAACTTTTCCAAGTGCTCTTTCCTCTTCATGTGTTCATTGAATGTCATTTCCTGATTCTGAGTACAAGTTACCATTTTCTTAACCCTTTGATCCCTGCCTTCGTGAACAACTTTAAACTTCCTGCCTGATCTCCTGAGTCAAAATTCGTAAATAATTGCTATGTCATGTTTCATGGTAGATATAAAAATAGTTACAAGGGTTTACCCACCTATCAACCATTTTTCTCTACCACTGTTCAACCGGTGGCTGAGCATTACGTCATTTTTCTCTACAACCGGTAAAGCGGTGGCCTGGGCTCAAAGGTTTAAAGACTTATTAGTTTTGGACTCGTTCCGTCCATGGAATTTTCAGTATCATTCTGTAGAATCATATTTCTCTTGCTTCTATTGTTTCTTCAACAATTCTTACAAGCTCTTTACAACCATTATGGAATTATCCTAGTGTTCCGACACTATTTGCATTAATTACTTTCGGGGTGATGTCCTAAACTTTGTTTCCATTATCGCAACGTTTCAAACGTTGTTCCTTAAACTCTTCATCAGGTGTTTGTCGATTCAGGTAACCCATATAGAAATCCGAACTCGTAGCTTTATTCAATCTAAGGCGTACATTGTTCTCGTTCTGCTGTCCATATCATGGCTCTTCACATTGTTTTCCTCTGTTCTACTTATCTTCAATCTGTCCTGTGGGTATCAGTTTTTCTAAGTACTCTTTCCTCATTATGAGTAATTGAAATTTTAATAGTCTTTTCCTGATGTTAGGAAATAAGTTTCCTTTTTGTTTCCATTTTCTCTAAAATCTCCTCGTTGCTCATATATTCGTTCCATATCCTCAGTATCCTTCTGCAGATCCACATCTCTGTTCCTTCAATGTTGGTCAACATCCTTGAGGAGTATCATGTTTGAAAATCAGAATTTGTTGCCGAGGTTATAGAACCCAATCGACACTGCTATTTAACACATATCTGTGGTGGGAAGTGATAGATTCATGCCTTCCCCAAGGACATCTGGCGCGAAAGTGAATGCAACAGACTATCCAAGTACTGGAACTCGGCTTGCAATTTAAATCTGTACGCGCCGATATCTGTTAAACTACCCACACATCTTTTTAAACGCTTGTTTTGCGTTGATTTTTTTCTAGGTTTTGGTCGGTTGAAAATCTGGAAAGACAATCAGGATCCATCAGCAAAATATTGCCTTGCATACATGTTCCCTAGATAAAATTCACCGAAACAACTGCATACTACATACTTGCAGGTGGATTTGTAATTTCTCAAAGTGTACTTAGACATCTGATAAAGCGATGTTTCGTGAGATAATCAAGTTACTAAATAGAAGCGTGTTTGCTGATTGTTTTATTGTGTTCAAGGGAAAGGTCCTTTGATTACGCCAGCCATGACTTTCTTCGATCAAGCTGAGTTATTTAATATTTCTGCTAAGTGATATATATTTTTTGTGTAAATACATTAAGGAACATTTCGGAATATAACGAAATATAGATATTGTCTTTTTAATTACGTAATTTATAGACACAAAAGATATGTAGATCATTATTGGCTCTTCCTTGAAAGAATTAACTAACGAATATGGATTTCGCACCGATTTCCTTACAAAGATTCTAAATTAAATTCGATCCGAATAACACTACAAAAGGAACAATGACAAAAACCTATATTGATAAAAGATATATCTAAATGGGCAGTAAATTTATATGGCTCAGAGAATTAAGGCACATACGAAATTCACATGCCGTCACACGCAAGATGAGAGCTTCAAAAACTGAGTTAATAAAGCCTAGCCTTATCAGATCTAGCATGTGCCAAACATCCGCGAATCTTATTACGGTGAACAAAATGCATGTCACGAGCGAATAATTGAAAATCCTTCATCTAAGCAATTTGCTTATTAAATAAAACTAACAATGTAATAAGCAAACAATTATGATGAAAGACAGATGAGACAACAATTTATAATTGAGAATACTTCATCTAAAGTTTTTATTAATAAGTCTCCGGCAACAAACAGCAAGAAAAATTAGGGTGGATCAAAAATGAATAATAATTGACAACGCTTCATTCCAAAAGTCTATTAATCCATCTCCTAACAGGTTTCTTGTCCTGGACATGACGATAAACTACATCCGCGTCCTGGGTAAGACGTCCAACAGCAAGGCCTTTGATGGGGAGGTTTTCAGGAGCGTTGAACTACCTCTTAATTACTTGTGTGATTGTGTTCGCGGTCCTAGCTATGGGTAAATAGGTAACTTCTAAACTGGGGTGAAAACACTATTAATGTGTATAATTAGGTTTTAATACCAGAAATAATTTGTAGAAAATTATTACCATCAATATATTTTTAGAGAAAAAATATTACCAGCAATACATTTCTGAAAAGCAAAAAATATTGATAACAATATATTTTTGAAAAAAAAAAATACCAGCTATACATTTTTGAAAAAAAAAATACCAGCAATATTTAAAAAAAAAAAATATTACCAGCAATAAAAATCTTATCAGCATTAACTAAGCCATTGAGTTTGATATAATATAAACAAAACAAATCAAACCAAGCCTAACAGGATTAATTGTTGGCGGTCAACAACATAAGATATGCCTGGACTGGGTATGACTATATCCAACAGCAAAGCCTTTAATTGGGAGGTTTTGAGGAGCGTCGACCCACATCTTAATTGCTGTTTTTTCAGGATAAACTTGACCCCGTAGTGATAGCACCAGTTAGGGCAAATAGTGAAAGTTCAAACTAGAGTCAAATACTATGAAAGTATAAAAATAGATTTTTATAGTAAAAGTACCAGGAATAAATTTTTGAAAAAAAATTACCAGCAATAGATGTTTGAAAAATATATTTATCAGCAATACATCTGACTCTCGACAAAAATCCTTTTTACAAAGATACATCAATGAAACCTGATCAGGAACAGATTTCTTATAAAGAATACATATTCTATTCATACAAAACTCTCTTAAATATCTTGTCGGCCTTAAATATCCCATTGACGTGTTGATATACCGTAAAATAAAATAAACCAAATCAAACCAGACTCACCACAAAAACCCTCTTTACAAAAATACATCAATGAAACCTGATTTACAAACTGATTTCTTACAAACAATACATATTCTATTCATACAAACCTGTCTTAAAATATTATTGTCGGTATTACATAACCCATTGAGGTGTTGATATGCCGTAACATAAAATAAACAAAACCAAACCAGACCCTCTACAAAAACCCTCTTTACAAAAATGAATCAATGAAACCTGATCTACAAACTGATTTCTTACAAAGAATACATATTCTATTCACACGAACCTATCCTAAAAATCTTGTCGGCATTAAATAACCCATTAAGGTGTTGATATGTCATAAATTATAAATCAAACCATAAGTTGTACAGATGACACAATGTGGATAGCAGCTACGAAAAATAACTACAAACACTCCTACACAAGGTAGTGAAGAAAAGCGAGAAGTGAGAATTGAACATCAACTGCAAGAAGACAGAATGCATGGTTGCACAAGCACAAAATCTTTTTAAATATTGGTGTTTTAACAGAGTGGGGAAAGCGCGACACTGAAATCCGAAGGCGCATTGCGATGGCCAAAGATGCCTTCCAAAAGCTAAGCAGAGTATTAAGAAATAGAAACATTTTGTTAGAAACAAAGAAAAGAGAACTGAATTGTTACGGGGATAACTGCCCTCCTATACGGCAATCAATGCTGGACTAAAGTTCACTGACAAAACTTCAGTTAGAAACGTTGCAAAACGTCTTAAACATATTCGCTCATTCCAATTCTTACAAAAATTGATTTTTTTTGCACACAAACTGCATTTTTACCTTTCTTAAAAAAGGGACTAAAATGTTGGTTATTTTATTTTATTGTATATAAAAAATACTAAAATTTAATTTAATAAATGCTGACATAACCGCATTCACAATGCAACCAAAATCGATCTTTTTAATGCACTTAAAAGTAAACACCCCCAATGCGATCTAAAAGTAAAACCAAACGGAATTTTGACTAATCAAATAGCTTTCTATTTCATTCTTATCTGTCTTTTTTTCCATTGATACGGTTATTAATTAACTACCTTTCTCCTCGACAATGCTTCTTCAGAAAAAACGATCAATAGAATTACAATAAAATCAACACATATAAAAGTGAATTTTTACATTGACTTTTTTCTTGAAAATTGTCAAAAATAATAAACACTATTTATTTATTAGATTGTTTATTTACACTATTTGTTCATTAGGTTTCTTATTGGAATGATTGGTAAATCATAGGCTACTTATCACACGATTCGAACTTTATAAAATGGTAAATAATAAGCATTTACATTTAGTTGCTTCCCCTATTTTAATAATTTAGTAAATGTCTATAAATTTATGAATAAGTAATTGTTTTCACATTTAATTCTTTGTACGTCGGTAAATGATAAATATTAGATTGGATTAGTTTTAACTGTATTAGTATTTAAAATATTGTAAATATAAAATTATTCTTGTAAAAAAAGCAATCTAATATTTATATGGTTTAATATTTATATGGTTTAATATTTTTGCTGTGAATTCACAAGAAGAAAAATGTATAAATTCAATTTCATCATATATTTACATTTTATTACAATTCTAATCATCCCTCTTTAAAACAAAAACAAAAAAACATTGTCGAGGAGTGAAGGTAGTTAAAATAATAGGGTGTCATTTGCAAATCGTTTTTCTGCGTGCACGAAAATTTATGTTTGCCTTTCGTTGTTACAAAATCAGTTAAAACATATTTCTACTATCCATTTTCTCAAGTATGTTATGAGCTGATTTTCCTCCGTTCCTTTTTCATCAATCTGTATTGTGAGTATCAAGTTTTCCAAGCTTTCTTTCCTCATTACGTGACACAGAAAGTTCAACTGTCACTTCCTGATGTTAGTATAAGTTTCCTTTTTGTTTCCATTTTCTCTAAATCCTCGTTGTTGCTCGCATGTCTGGTGCATGGTATCCTCAGCATCCTTCTGTAGAAGCATATTTATGTTGCTTCAAGTCTCTTCTTTGAGGAGATTGTCCAGCATTCTCTGTAATAAAGGAAGACAGATATCACGTAACAGTTCAGTGACTCCCTTATCCGAAAAGAAGTAGAAAAGTCTTTCATTTTGTTTTTCTGATAAGCTACACAAGAGAATATTAATTTTATTTAAAAAAAAGAAAGATTGAAACATATGAAGATGAAAAACGAAAAGAATCGAAAATATCCCGGAACAAAAAAAAAAAATATTGTCGAGGAGTGAAGGTAGTTAAAATAATAGCGGTGTCATTTGCAAATCGTTTTTCTGCGTGCACGAAAATTCATATTTGCCTTTCGTTGTTACAAAATCAGTTAAAACATATTTCTTTTTAGTGCTATTTCCATTCAAATATAGGCGATTATGGTTCTCCATATCTTCCTGTCTTTTAAATCTTTACTCTTTTTCTTGTTTTGCCATTCATCCACACGCGCAAATTAATTCGGTTACTCGCCGACTGCTCCTTCTCTTTCATTTTCATTATGCCATGTAAGTATTATATTTCCAGCTCTTCTTTCTTCATTATGTGACAGAACTTTCCGCAATATCTTGTCCTTTGTAGCTCTTAATAAATTTTGTCTTTCTCTTATCTCTCCTAAACCTTGCTTCACCATCCATTTTCTTGATCTCGCAATGTAGGTTATGCGTTGTTTCCAACTGTCTATCTTGTTTTCAATCTGACCTTTAAGTTGTGAGGAAATGAAATAAAATCAATAAATAAATAATTTTCCAGGATGCAAGTAGTAAAGGAAGCGGAAAGGGTTTTGGATCATCTAGGCTATTTCATGACCTCACTTCCGGAAATGACTGAATCTTTCGCTTTCCACTTTCCAACGACACTGTTGGGACGTGCTTTAGAGCACCTTTGTCGTCAAACTTAGCGGAAGGTTGACCTGAGTTCGACTATATAAAATATTCTTATACTTATTTACACTAACGTACTTCTGGACATCGGCAAGAGTTATTGGGAAGTGTGTTTCCCTATAGTCACCATAAGAAATAATACGCCTCACTTTACGGGTTTGTTTTGTTTTGTTTTGTTTTATGGTTTATCAATCTCAATGTGTTATTTAATGTTGAGAAGAGTTTTATTGTTGGTAAAATTTTTCCAAAAATGTATTGCCGGTAATTTATTTTCAAACAATGTATTGCTGGTAATTTTTTTTAAAACAAATGTATCGTTGGTAATATATTTTTTAAAGTATTGTTGGTAATTATTTTTTTTAAATGTATTGTTGGTAATATTATTTTAAATGTATTGTTGGTAATATTTTTTTAACAAGTGTATTGTTGGTAATGTTTTTTAAATGTATTGTTGGAAATATTTAAAACAAATGTATTGTTGGTAATATTTATTTAAAACATGTATTGCTGGTAATATGTTTTAAATGTATTGTTGGTAATATATTTTTAGATGTGTTGTTGGTAATAATTTTTTAAATGTATTGTTGGTAATATTTTTTTTCAAAATGTATTATTGGTAATATTGTTTTTAAATGTATTGTGCGTTATATTATTTTTTTTAAATGTATTGTTGATAATATTTATTTTAATGGTTTGCTGGAAAAATTTTTTAAGAATGTATTGTTGGTAAGATTTTTTTAAATGAATTGTTGGTAATATATATATTTTTTAAATGTATTGTTGGTAATATTTATTTTTAATGTATTGTTGGTAATATTTTTTTTTAAATGTATTGTTGGTGATATTTTTTTAAAAATGTATTCTTGGTAATATTTTTTTACAAAATGTATTGTTGGTAAAATTTTTTAAATGTATTTTTGGTAATATTTTCTTAAATGTATTGTTCGTAATATTTTTTTTAAATGTATTGTTGGTAATATTTAAAAAAAAATGTATTGTTCGTAATATTTAAAAAATGTATTATTGATAATATTTATTTTAACGGTATTGTTGGTAATATTTTTTTTAAATGTATTGTTGGTAATATTTTTTTTCAAAATGTATTATTGGTTATTTTTTAAATGTATTGTTGGGTCATATTTTTTAAAAATAAACTATTGTTGGTAATATTTTTTAAATGTATTGTTGGAAATATTTTTTTAAATGTATTGTTGGACATATTTTTTTACAAAATGTATTGTTGGTAATATATATTTTTTTAAATGTATTGTTGGTAATATGTTTTTGTTTAATGTATTGTTGGTAATAATTTCTTTTTAAATGTATTGTTGGTAATATGTTTTTTTTAAGTTTATTGTCTGTAATATTTCTTTTAGAAATGTATTGTTGGTAATATTTTTAATTTATTGTTGGTAATATTTTTTTTAAATGTATTGTTGGTAATATTTTTTTAAGAAAATGTATTGTTGTTTATATTTTTTAAATGTATTGTTGGTAATATATTTTGCATGTATTGTTGGTAATATTTTTTAAATACATTGTTGGTAATACTTTTTTAAGAAAATGTATTGTTGGTTATATCTTTTTTAAATGTATTGTTGGTAATATTTTTTTACATGTATTGTTGGTAATATTTTTTCCTTTTTCAAATGCATTGTCGGTATTTTCTTTTTTTTAAAAATCTACTGCAGGTAATATAAGTTTTTTAATGTGTTTTTGGTATTTT
The DNA here is from genome assembly GCA_964036315.1 of Acanthosepion esculentum. Lineage (NCBI taxonomy): Eukaryota > Metazoa > Mollusca > Cephalopoda > Sepiida > Sepiidae > Acanthosepion > Acanthosepion esculentum. Next base: position 87,378,054 of record OZ038506.1, on the reverse strand, counting down.
TTTTTCAAAAATGTATACCTGTTATTTCCCCACCCCCCAAATATACTGTTGGTAATCCTTTTTTTCAAAAATGTATTACTGTTAACAGTTTTTTTCTTTCAAAAATTCATTACTAGTAATAATTCTTTATAAAAATTATTGCTGATATTGAAACATAATTTTACACTTATAGTGTTCTAACCCCTGTTTGGGGGGTCAAATATTTACCGATAGCTGGGACCGTAATAGGTGCCTCCAACCCCGGTCAGGATAGACCTAGTAACACCAGCAATTAAGAGGTGGTTGCACGCTCCCCACAACCTCCTGATCAGAGGCCTTGTTATTTAAATTACGAGGGTCATTCAATAAATAAGGTGATTTTTTCGGTATAAGCACTTCTAATCCAGATAGAAGCTTACCTTTTTGGTTTTACTTCTTTTTCACATGGATTTAATTTCTTTTGCAAATTAAAAAAAACTTTCAGTGTTTTGGCGATTAACAAAGATGGCCGACCAAGAAGCATGCTCCAGGATTGAACAGCGGTCAGTTATCACGTTTTTCGTTGCTGAAGGGTGCAAACCAGTTGAAATTAATAGGAGAATGTCAACTGTGTATGGTGCCACATATTTCAGCAAAAAAAATGTCTACAAGTGGGCTAAATTCTTTAAAGAAGGACGGAGCAGTGTTGAGGATGAAGACAGGCCTGGGAGGCCTTCAGAAGTGAGGTCTCCTGAGGTGATCGAATCAGTCAATGACCTCATTCAGTCTGACAGAAGGGTGACAGTGGATGACATTGCAAGGACTTTGAGCTTATCTGTTGGGACAAACGCAGGGGTCATCAGTCAGAAGGAGTCATCTTGCATCATGACAACGCAAGGCCTCAGATAACAGGCTAAACGGTGCAGACCATCAACGAGATGAGCTGGGAACTGCTACCTCATCCCCCTACATCCCAGACCTTGCCCCATCAGACTTTCACCTGTTTGGTCCCTTGAAAGCGTTCACGAGAGGCTCGAATTTTAAAAGTGACGATGAAGTCAAAAGTGTTGTGAGCGACTGGCTGAGACATCAGTCCAAAGATTTTTTTACGCTGAGGGAATACGGAAGCTTGTGCACATATGGGAAAAGTGTGTGACAGTGCTGGGAGACTACGTTGAAAAATAAAATAAAAAGTAAGCTTCTGTCTGTATTAGAAGTCCTTATACTGAAAAGTTCACCTTATTTATTGAATGACCCTCGTATATGGTCTATAATAAAAATCCAATTTCTTGCATGTTTCTTCTATAATTGCTTCCATATAAACACGCACCCACCTACAATACTCGAAACACACAACCATTAAATTCCATATATGTATCTATTTTTTCAATCCCTCTTTCCTCATTATGTGCCCGAGAAATTTCAACTGTCTCTTTCGGATTCTAAGTATAAGTGCCTGTTTTGTTTTCATGTTATTCTCACTATCCTCCTGTAGAACCACAATTCTGTTGCTTCAAGTTTTTTCTTTATCTTTGAGGAAATTCTCCAGCATTCGCAGGAAGACTGATATTACATAACAGTTCAGTACACTTTTATTTGTTTCTAACATGATTTTCGTGTTTCTTTATTTTTCCTTAGTTTTGAAAGGCATGTTTCTCTATCTCAATGCGTTCTCCTGTTTGTCAGTTGCATGTTAGGCTTCCGTAGGGGTTCTTGTAGTTACCATTCTGGGTCTGCTATCAAAAATGTGTCATTTGCATATATTTACGGGTTAAATAAGTCCGCTGAGAAGACACATCGTTGTCTAATAACCGTTTTTATTTTTGTGCATTTACTGAATTCATTTTCTCTTCGTACGCAGGCGATTTCTTGACAATATAATTTCTGGATTATACAAATATACATCCTAAATATGCCAAGGTTATTTATCAGTTCCAGTCCTTCTACATAACGTACTTTGTCAAACGCTTAAAATTAATAATAGCTGTATAATAAAAAGCAAGAAATAAAAACGAAATAATGAATATGAATAAAGAATTAATAATATATATATATATATATATATATATATATATATATATATATATATATTTTACCCATAATAATAGATAAAATCATATATATATATAATGCCAATACGGCTCATATATATATATATATATATATATATATATATATATATATATATATATATATATATATATATATATAATCTCAATACGGTTCATTCATATATATATATATATATATATATATATATATATATATATATATATATAATGTCAATACGCCTCATATATATATATATATATATATAATTTCAATGCGGCTCATATATATATATATATATATATATATGCTTTTTTATGTATTATTATGGCTCATATATAATTTACTTTCTAATATGTGAACCCACACGCAGGTACACACACACACACACACACACACACACACACATGCAGACACACATATAATATCGATACGTATACACATATGCACAACTTCAAAACCTAGGTGTTTTGCATAATTTTCTGGCAAGTTTCTAGTCAATACTAGGCCTCCAACATGGCGAATGGTGTTTGTAATTTACGGTCGCAGTAGGCGCCAGACACATCCTGCAATGTGGAGTCTCAGTTTGGCTCATCACAAGGTAAACGCTAAGTAATTTGACTTGCAGATATTGTTAAACTTTATTGCCAGAAAGTGCGGGTGAAAAACAAGATAAATAGAACTGATATAGAAAAGTGACTTCTAATTGAATTTTGAAAAAAAATATGGGCATTAAAAGTTCACACTCACTTTTGCTCGCAAACACAAACAAAGATAGATAGATAGATAGATAGATAGATAGATAGATAGATAGATAGATATTGAAAAACTGAAATAGGTAGCTAGCTAGCTTGCTAGATAGATGTTGAAAGATTGAGATAGATAGATATATAGATAGATATATAGATAGATAGATAGATAGATAGATATTGAACAACTGGGATAGGTAGCTAGCTAGCTTGCTAGATAGATATTGAAAGATTGCGATAGTAGATAGATAGATAGATAGATAGATAGATAGATACTGAAAGATTGCGATAGATAGATAGATAGATAGATAGATAGATAGATAGATAGATAGATAGATAGATAGATAGATACTGAAAGACTGGGTTGGCTAGCTAGCTAGCTTGCTCGATAGATATTGAAAGATTGAAATAGATAGATAGATAGATAGATAGATAGATAGATAGATAGATAGATAGATAGATAGATAGATAGATAGATATTAAAAAAACTGGGATAGGTAGCTAGCTAGCTTGCTAGATAGATATTGAAAGATTGAGATAGATAGATAGATAGATAGATAGATAGATAGATAGATAGATAGATAGATAGATACTGAAAGACTGGGTTGGCTAGCTAGCTAGCTTGCTCGATAGATATTGAACGATAGATAGATAGATAGATAGATAGATAGATAGATAGATAGATAGATAGATAGATAGATAGATAGACAAGTGAAAATCATAGTTGTCGGGAAAGCATGAAAATGTAAGGGAAACCGACAGCGAAAAATACGAAATAAAGAACCTTATATAAGTGATGATTTGAGTTTTTACACTAAAATGATGAGACTTAGATGCCAAACTAATACTGCCCTTAAATCCATGAACAACAGAATAATTTTCAGGAATTTATTTGTTTTATATATGAAAGTGGACACTGATCAACACCGAGAATCGATGGATTCGTGATTGAACCAAATCAAACATGACTAATTATATAGGACATACCACTACATGCTTATCTCGATGACTCACGTTACACCTATCTGGCCATACTTCAAGTAGGATTCATTTAAACACACAAGGAACCCTACCTGCAGCATACTTGTAAAAAATACAAGGATAGAAACCTCATCTGCATGTAAAAAAGACTAAAAGTAATGAAAGGACTAATTATAAAAGAAAGAAAAGCCAACACTCAGTAAGATCAGCTATGAATACGGCAACAATGTGCTACGCATGTTTTGAAAATAAAGCATAACTCTAGATACATAAAAACTAAAGATCTAAAGATCCAGATTAAAAAAATGCCTTAGATAACAGCTAAAAGAAAAGTCGAAAATGCTCCGAAATTCAGAATATTTGGATAATTTTTACAGATTTTATGTCCAGAAATAATACACATTATTTTACTCGCCCAACCAAGGTTGGAATTCCCGTAGTACGCAGGGGCTTAACGGAGTGAAGGAGGGAGAAATTAATGAATATAGAGGAAAGGACAAAAGTTTAACTGAATTCAAGAAGATGCTGATAGAAGTCGCATTTAATTTTTGGAAGATTGTAGTTATCAGGAAAGCAAGTAAGCGGAAGGTAGTTCCACAGGCGGGAAGTGCAAAAAACAAACAGATGTTGCTGTTGGATTTAGTTATTTCAGCAGTAAACGGGTGGGACCTAGATTCCAATATAGTAGCACACTTAAATTCAAATCGCAGTACTTTGTCAGTAGTCTTTAAATATTCAATTATATATGTGCGTGTGTGTGTGTGTGTTTGTGTGCGTGTGTGTGTTTGTGTGTGCGTGTGCGTGTGCGTGTGTGTGTGTGTGTGCAGGGTTTGATGGATAAATTGTCGTTGAAATGACGCGAAAATTAAAACACTGACATATCATTTTAACAGATATATTTATCAAAATTACACAAAAATATCTTGAAATAATAAAGAGTAAATGTATTCCATAAAACCGCCATTAATTTCAACCACGCCCTCCAGGCGACGTCGGAATATGCTGTCACTCTTCTAGAGGCTTTCCTTTAAGTTGGTGAATGCTTCCATAATTCTTGCCTCCAGGTCATCTTTGATGTTAAAAGGAGTTTTCTTGGTCTCTCGCTCAACTGCGCCCCACACATGATAATCAAGGGGGTTGCAAACTGGGGAGTTAGGTGGCCAGATGTAAGGGGCGATGTGGCCGCAGAAATTGTCTGACAGCCATGATTGGGCACTCCTGCTTGTGTGGCATGGTGCAGAGTCGAGTTGCCAGAAATAGGGTCTTCTAGTACCCGCCATCTTGACCCAGAACGACACTACCTCCTCAAGGCACTGGATGTGGGTTTCCATGTTAAGTCTCTGGCTCTCACCAACAAATTCGTGTGTTTTTTTCCTATTTGAACGCTCAGAGTGAATTTTCCGAGGTGCCGTTCCTTCATAATTTCAAAATTTCAGTCGGAGTTAATTGTGTCATGTTGCCTTTTTTTTCTCATAGACGTTGCCCAACTGACCCTACTCTACTGTTCAGTCGACAAAATAAAAAACAAACGATGCGCATGCGTGAAATTAAACATGTAAAATGCGACAATTTATCCATCGCACACTCTTTGTGTGTGTGTGTGTGTGTATATATATATATATATATATATATATATATATATATGTGTGTGTGTGCGTATGAGTGCGTGTATGTGTGTGACTGTGTGTTGACTCATTGTGCATACTGAATGTGTACGTCTCTAACAAATGCAAGATTATCCTTGTATTTAATACGATGTTTCGTCCGCAAAAACAAACTTTAACATCCACCCGCATACGTCATCTTAAGATAGTGAAGCCGGAGGAAGATAATGAAGTCAGGCTGCCATTTTTGGCTTTGTACCAGCTCCATTCAGAATCTAATACATTTTCCTTTGATTCCTATTTGCGCCAGGATAAAACACACTGGCACCGTTACCATGTACCTAATTGAAAATGGTCTTCTGCCTTCAGAAATTCTTTGACAACTTACACAAATCTCTTGGCAGAGAAGAAATCTTGCAGGGAGATAACTGCATGCAGACTAAATTCAGCCATTTTATTTGTACAATTAGTTTGGATTTCAGAGTACAATTTCGAAGTGCTGTTCAATAGAGATAATCATGAAAAATGTAAATATATATACATATATACATATATATATATATATATATATATATATATATATATATATATATATCTCGCAGATAATGCAAAAAACATTAGACAAAGCCAATAATCTAAACAGACACGTCTTCACCAAAAATATTCGGTCTGGTGCCAAAATCTTTTGGTGGCGCCAGGGGTGGCAGTATCGCCTTAGCCACCGAAACTGTTACCTCCCCTGGTTACCGTCTGACGAGGGCAGGGTATGCCACATGCTTTCACACGCTGGATGTAGAAAAAATACCAAATGAGATCATGAAATTCGAAAGAAATTAAAATATATAAAATATCTAAATAAACAAATTACGTAAATAAAAAATAAATTAACAAACTATGACTGCACAGATAAATAGAATTAAGTGTAATAATACAATTCAACAATGGATAATTAAGTAATAAATAATTATTAATGTTAACAATAAACACTATGAAATAACTAGAAATAACTGCATATAGGTACACGATTATTTTTTACTCAAAAGGATCTACCCAATAACCGTTAGGATAATGTAATAGACAATAGTATCCATTATAAACCGTTTTTCAGCATATATAGATAGACGAGTGAAAAGACAGCACACATCGCCTTGGGACTCCTTTTCAGTGGCTGCTCGATGTTGATCTTAGGGTCCATTGTTATATTTACATACGCTCTATCTCTGAATATAGCATACCTTAAAACTCTATTATTTACCCCCCCCCCATATATATATATATATATATATATATATATATATATATATATATATATATATAATGTTTATAATATATTTAAATTTTATAACGTATTCTTCGACCTTTTGGCTTGTATAATAAAAATCTTTTTCACGCTGTCACATGATAAAAATCTTCGCCCTGCACGTAATAACATCATCGCGTCTTTTGAATTTAAAAGGATTTTAACGTTTATTTAGTTTGTAAAAATGTAGCAACATGATTACGCTACAAGATAATTGGCAAATGTTTGTTTAAAAAAAAATTTGACTAAAAATATTGGCCCTGAAGATGAACAATGATGTTCGAAAGCGCTAGGTCACCGTACGGACAATACTTATTTCGAAATCATTTTCAAATAAAAAGTCTCATTAGAAAATATGAGAAAATTCAAAAGAAAATATGCAAGACTATGTTGTCTTTAACATTCAATACTACATGTTTAATATATATATATATATATATATATATATATATATATATATATATATATATATATATATATATATATATATATATATATATATATATATATATATATATATATAAAAGGCTCCAACACTGATATTCCATGGTTATAATTTATTACATTTGAATCGTAATCACGATCTAATTCATCAAACATACAAATTAGAATTTTATAAGCAGTAAATTTGACCTTGCCAACCGAACTATTATCAGTGGCCGAATCGGTTAAACACTTCAGGCTATATGACGGTCCCGTATAGGATACAGGTTCGAATCCTGTCGGAGGACGAATATTTTTTATGAAAATTTCTCGGACATTCATGCCGGTAAATGTTGTTTAATGCTGTTTATTATAAACAAAGCATTTACTTAAATATTTGATTCTATAAAAAGAATGTATAATCATTATATATATATTGCAGGTGAAGAAGAAAGATATATGATGTAAGACTGATGCGCAGTATCCCAACAAAATATGTAAAGATGAAATACGTAAAAATCTGTTGATTATTTTATATTCCTGTTGACATTTCACTCGTTTTACGTGAGCATCATTTGTTATTGTTATGTAAGGAAATGTCATGACTATGGTAATTGTTATGGACTACCGATAGCAAAAAGGTTTTTTTTTTTAAGATTCTCCTCCGTGTAGAACTTGTTTTTTCAATATCCTCGTCGCCACTGTTATGGTCCAAGGTTAGGACCAAGGAAGAACACCACGAACACAAGACTAGAAATAACAAAGATCTATTACACAGAATAATAATACAAGACGTGGAAGGTGTTAGTGTGACTGTCAGTCTGGTTGGCTCGACTCGATTTCGTCTCGTCCCTCTCTCTTGAGAGACGCAGTATTGATAGTGTCAGAAAGAGTTCACTTTGTCGTTATAGGTAAGGTCCGATAACAGTAATCTTAATACATAATGAAGTATTTGGTCAGAATGAAAAAGAATTGAACAGTTATTTTTTTTTTTAAATATATCCATCAATACATCGGTCAATCAATCGATCAGTCAATCAATATTTATAGTGTTTTTGAAGATCACCAGAAATGTCTGGGTGCTTCCAGATGGATTGTTGAGAGATAATTCTCCTTGTGATATTACAATGTATAGGCGCTGATTGTGATAATACCTGTTTCACAAATAGCTCATCGGTAATAAAATAAATTAAAAGAAACAGACAAACCGTCCTATCAACCGGAAGATATTTTGATGAGAAAGAGAAATAGACTGGGATACGTATGATTTTAGAATTGGTACGCTGCTTCTGGAAAATTTCAAAGAATTTTTTCCTGTTCTTCCTTCTCCGGCTCCTCCTCCTCCTACTCCTCATTGTTGATCCTTTTTCGTATTTTCCTTCGTTTTCTTTTTCTTTTTACCACCGAAATATTCGTTTATTCTTTCTTTCTTTCTTTCTTTCGATCTTTCTTTCTGTTTCTTCTCTTTCGTTTTTCTTTCATTTTCGCCCTTTTTTACTCTTTCTTTTTAGTTCATCCTTATTTTTCTCTTCGTGCCCTTTCACTTATTCCTCCTTCCTTTTTCTTCTTTATTTACGACTTTGTTTGAATTCGTTTAAATTTCCAGTTACTTGGTCGTTTGGTTTTCTAACATTTCTCTCGCTTTCTTTTTCACTTTTTCATCGCCTCTTTCTATTTTTCGCATCTTTCTCTGTTTCAGCTTTTTTCATCTTTTCTTCTTCTTTCTTTCTTTCTTCTTTCTTTCTTTCTTTCTTTCATTTATCATCTTTTCTTCTTTCTTTCTTCTTTCTTTCTTTATCTTTCTTTCTTTTTTCATTTTTTCTCCTTATTTCTTTCGCCATTCTTTTTTTTCTTTCTTTCTATCTTTCTTTTTTCTTTCTTTCTTCTTTCTTTCTTTTTCATCTTTTCACCTTCTTTCTTTCTTTCGCTTTTCTTTCTTTTTTTCTTTCTTTCTTCTATCTTTCTTTTTCATCTTTTCTTCTTTCTTTCTTTCGTTTTTCTTTCTTTCTTTTTTCTTTCTTTTTTCTTTCTTTTTTCTTTCTTTTTCATCTTTTCACCTTCTTTCTTTCTTTCGCCTTTCTTTCTTCTATCTTTCTTTTTCATCTTTTCTTCGTTCTTTCTTCTGTCTTTCTTTCTTTCTTTTTTCATCTTTTCTCTTTATTTCTTTCGCCTTTCTTTCTTTTCTCGTTTCTTTTTTTCTTTCTTTCACCTTTCTTTTTTTCTTTCTTCTATCTTTATCTTTTCTCTTTCTTTCTTCATCTTTTCACCTTCTTTCTTTCTCCTTTCTTTCTTTCTTTTTTCATCTTTTCTCCTTCTTTCTTTCTTTCTTTCTTTTTCCTTTCTTTCTTTCTTTCTTTGTTTCTTTCTTTGTTTCTTTGTTTCTTTCGAGCTGTCTCTCCAGTTGTCTTTCCCACCATCGTAATTATTTTTCTTTCAATTCTTTTTTCTTTCCTTTTCTTCTGTTTACGTACAATCATTCATTTATTCTTTCACTCTTTCCTTCTTTCTTTTTTCTATATTTCCCTCTGCCTTTCAACTCCTTTTTTCTTTCTTCTGCGCGATTTTATTCACCACTTTATTTAACCTCACGTCCTTAATTTTCAGCTTTACTTTTACATCTATTTGTTTATACTGGTCACATCTTTTTCTTCTCTCTTCTTCTTCTTTCTTTTCTTTTTCTTCTTCTCCTTCTTCTTCTTCTTTTTATTCTTCCTCGCTCTTCTTCTTCTCTCTTTTCGTCTTCCTTTCTCCTCTCTTCCTTTTATTCGTCGTCTTTTTCTTTTCTTCTTCTTCTTCTTCTTCTTCTTCTTCTTCTTCTTCTTCTTCTTCTTCTTCTTCTTCTTCTTCTTCTTCTTCTTCTTCTTCTTCTTCCTTTTCTTCTACTACTCCTTCTTCTTTTTCTTCTTTCATTTCTTTCTTTCTTCTTCTTATTCTTCTCCTTTTTCTTCTTCTTCCTTTTCTCCCTTTTCTTCTTCTCCTGTCTTCTTCTTCCTTTTCTTCTTCTTCCTCCTTTTCTTCTTTCTTCTACTACTACTCCTTCTTCTTCTCTTTCTTTTTCTTGTTCTATTTCTTTCTTTCTTTTTTCTTTCTTTCTTTTTTCTTTCTTTCTTCTTCTTCTAATTCTTTTTCTCCTCCTCCTCCTCCTTCTTCTTCTTCTTCTTCTTACAACAGCAACAATCTTTTTTTCTTCTTTGCTATGTAATGACTCATTGTCCGAATAAGATTAAGGGCCATTGTTATCTGGAGGTAAACAATTCGTATAAAATCTGTTTTGTGTTAAGTGAAAAATGAAACGTTGGTGAAGAATAAGAACAAAGACTCGTTATCTATTAAACAAACATTCAACATCTGTTGTCTTATTGCTGGAGTTCCTCGAAAAAATATACAAGATGCTTCTAAAATCCGCATCACTTAAACAACGCTACCCACCTTATTTCGAATTTGCTTAACCGAAAGTATATGTATGCTTAGTTACATGAAAAATTCGAATTCAATGTCATATTCTTCGCAATTGTTTCCAAGGGTTCGATGATTGAGTGAGTATGAATATAATAAGATTTCACTTTCTTATTTTCTTTTTATGTGCCATGTCCTTTCAGGACGTAGGCGATCATGGCTCTCCACATCTCTCTATCCCTTGCAGCTCTCAACAAGTTCCTTCCATCTGCTTCCTCCCCCAGACCACGTTCTGTCATTCCCTTGCTTAAGCTCGCCAGGTATGGTACGCGTTGGTTTCCCTTATCTCTCCTTTCCTCTATTCAACCCGTAGGTACCAGATTCTCCAGGCCCTCCTTCCTCATTATGTGTCCCAGAAACTTCAGCTACCTCTGCTTGATATTAAGTATAAGCCTCCTCCTTGTTTAGATCATCTCTAAGACGTCATCGTTGCTTACACGCTTGGTCCATGATATACTTACAATTCTTCTGTAGAACTACATCTCCGTCTCCTCGAGTTTCTTCATGTTCACTATTACCGGTTAATAGAATTTACAAAGATCCCTTAAATGGACCCGTATCTCGGCATTGGGCTGATCGTTTGCACAGCTATTTTAGTTGCCCATTAGAAGTGAGTTTGGTTCTTAGTTCTTCCTGCAAAAAATCCACATGAAATAACTCAACAGGTGTTGATATGTCAAAACTTCAACCACTTTCGCCTGACATGTGATAGAGTCGAATATGCGTTTGTGTATGGGGTGATTTTCTAAGCATAACTTAGATGTGGAACAAGGGCGAAAATACGATATTTACTACATTTCTAATGCCGCATGACTTCAACGAAGCTGGCCATGACTCCCCTACGTTTCCTATTACTGATGTCTGTGAAATGATACAAAATATTTTGAAAGATAGTGGACATTTCTCCTGTAGACCTTGACACGTTTTTGTACTCAACACATTCTTTTCTGAACTGGTGGGGCACGTCGGCGATGTAAACAAATTTTTAAACAAAATAAGCGATATAAACAAATTTTTACTACGTTAATAAAACACTGATTAAAATAAATAAATATATAAGATAAGAAATAAGAATTAAAAATAAAAAATATAACATAAAAATAAAAATAAATAAAAACAAGCGAAATAAATTATCCCAAATAAATAAATAAACAAATAAACGACTTCCGGCAAAATAACCGCCAAAATAGACTACCCAAAATGCAACACATATGGGTGACATCGGCGGGGTGTAATGGTTAGCAAGCTTGTCTCGCTGAAATAGTTACGACTGGAGAGTGAGTTCGATCTTAAATGGGTGCCCAGGACATTCGCCCTTGTTCCATGTCTAAGCTATGCTTAAAAATCAGTATTATTTTTTGAACTGGCGAACTTTTACATTTAGGCAGCACACTCTCCCCGGTTGCAGGAAGCGAAGACATTTTTTCATGCTTTTCGCAAGGGCAAATGTGAAACGTCGAACACAACAGACTGGGCCGGAATTCAAACTCAATTCACCAATTCCATTTCCTCCGTCGACTACTTCCAACACGTACATCCGTGTGCATGTGAATATTTTGTGTCTAAAAATCTTATAAGGCAAGCAGAGAATAGTAACTAATAGTAAGTAAGTGATAATAGTAAGTAATTATAATGAAAAATTATGACAGTTATTCATAATTGTCTTTAAAATCATTGCTTGTTTTTTTAAACAACTTACTTAATGCATAGGAAATAACCCCTATTACAAAGATATGTATATATATATATATATATATATATATATATATATATATATATATATGTGTGTGTGTGTGTGTGTGTGTGTGTAAAATACTATGTTACTTAAAAATTGAAAACCCAAAAGAGTAAATAGAATATACAGTAGAGTAAATTAAAATATACAGTATAATAAATAAATAATAAAAAACACTAAAACTAAATTAATCCAAAGAAATAAACTAACAAACCGATCCCGATAAATTAACCGTTAGAAAAAAACAAGTAATGATAATCAAACCAAATAAATAAATGAAGTAATAAACAAAATAAAAACTACTCCCGCTAAAATAATAGTTAGAAAAAACTACAGCAATCAACCCCAAAATTATATAAATAACTTTAATTATCTTCCCAAACCAAAACAAAACTATTAAATAAGCGATATAAACAATTTTTTCCTACGTTAATAAAACACCGATTAAAATAAATAAATATATAAGATAAGACATAAAAATAAAAAATATAAAATTAAAATAAATAAAAACAAGCGAAATAAATTAGCCCAAATAAATAAATAAACAAATAAACGACTTCCGGCAAAATAACCGCCGAAATGCACCACTGACCCGTATATATAAATAGCCGAGAAAAAAAACATCACACGTGTTCTGTAACGTTTATGTGTTGACTTCACTGTTCACTTTGTAGTTTAAAAGCAGCAAAACCAATCTTGATAACATCTGTAGCTAAATTGGTATAGCGCATCAGGCTATATGACGGTTCCGTGTAGGATACAGGTTCGATTCCTGTCGGAGGACACATATTTTCTATAAAAATTTCTCGGACGTTCAGGCCGGTAAATGTTGTTAATACTGTATATTATAAACAGAGCATTTACTTAAATATTTGTGTCTATATATATAACGTATAATGTAAATGTTGTTAATACTGTTTATTTGTGTTTATATAAATATCATATAACATTAAAAAATATATGTGTGTATATAAGAAATAAACCCTATTTACAATTACTTGCATTCAATAGTAAAACACGTCCAAACTTTATTTTCTACCCAATCTCAGACAATATTTACAAATATGCCAAATAAATAGCGCAAAACGATACGCAATGTTTAAATCTATTAGTTAGAAATTAACACCACCGACCATATTTGGAAAATAAAAATAATCAAAATTTCCATCACTATAGATACACATATACATATATAAATATATAAATATACATTTCTAATTAAAAATAGGAAAAAATCCTTGATTATGGCTAACAGAATAACCGAAAGCGCCCAGATACATATCAGTTTTGGACAGTTATATATTTAAAGACATTTTTATGTTTAACATTCTTTTTATAGATACAAGCATTTAAGTAAATGCTCTGTTTATAATAAACAGTATTAAATAACATTATGTCCGAGAAATTTTCATAGAAAATATTCGTCCTCCGACGGGAATCGAACCTGTATCCTATACGGAACCGTCATATAGCCTGACGTGCCTTTAATCGATTCAGTCACAGAGGTTCGTTCTGTTGGCAAGGTCGAATTTACTGCCTTTAAACTTCAATCTTCCATGAATATCTCACTTACATTCATAATTGCTCATGGCGTATCAAATGTAAACAAATGACGTCACACATTATGAAATGGACAAAGTCCGACAATTATTTTAAGACATTTTTATGTTTAACATTGATTTTTATAGATACAAGTATTTAAGTAAATGCTCTGTTTATAACAAACAGTATTAAATAACATTTAGCAGCCTGAATGTCCGAGAAATTTTCATAGAAAATATTCGTCCTCGACAGGATTCGAACCTGTATCCTATACGGAACCGTCATATAGCCTGACGTGCCTTAACCGTTTCGGCCACTAAGGATCGATTCGTTGGCAAGGTCTATACTGTTTATTACAAACAGAGCATTTACTTAAATACTTGTATCTATAAAATGAATGTTAAACATAAAAATGTCTTTAAATAATTGTCGGACTTTGTCCATTTCATAATGTGTGACAGTTACATATGTTATGTCCAGAAAAGAAATCACTTATACGAGCAGAAAAAAAATTTAATAAAAGTTTTGATCGCAGTACCTTTTCAGTCGTCTTTGATGAAAATTATATATATATATATATATATATATATGAAGAAATATAGTCTTAAAGTGTGCTATATTTATGGGATAAAGTGCTCAATATCAGAGATAGAGCGTGTGTAAATATAAAAGTGAACATAGAAGTCAACACTTAGAGGCCTAGAGCCTCTAAGTGTTGACTTCTATGTTCACTTTTACACACACACACACACACACACATATATATATATATATATATATATATATATATATATATATATACTAAGAATAATAATGAATATACGGACATTAAATAGAAAGGGTATATTGACTCAATTGCTAAGAAAGTTGGTTCACTGTGTCATTCTAGTCAAATTCTCTCACCGGAATCCATCTGGCATATTTAAAAGTGTACCATAAGTGTACCATTCGTACATTCTTTGAATATTTCTGCTACATCTGGATTGGTGCTCCTGCTATATATTTAGAGATTCTTGATAAAATACAACGAAGAATCTGCAATGTTATTGGTCCTGGCGTAGCTTCACGGCTTCAGTTACTTTTCCCACCTTCCCCTTGTCTTTCCTATAAATACGTTCACGGAAATTGTTCTGATGAACCGCTTTGGTTTCTAGATTTTATAAATTTAAGCGCAGTACTAAATTGAAGTCAACATCTCATCATTTTACAATTGAAATAGTTAGATGTAACCGTAAGTTCTATGCTAACAATTTATTCTAACGCACTTCTCGCTTGTGGAACTCTCTTCGGGCTTCTTGCTTCTCGGTCGACTTTATATTCAATGTCAATCGCTATCTTCTGTCTTCTTAGTTATTGTCATTTTTTTGTCCCCTACTTAATAGTAGTTTTTCTAATATTATCTAACACTCAGTAACTTCTTAGTGGCTTTATTGGCTTTCTTAGCGTGAAATGATTAAAACAAAGTTTGTTCCTCACCATTTGGTACAGATCTGACTGTCATGTACGTGGCAATCGTCAGGCGCGGATTGCAACCTGACTGGTTAAAAAATTGAATATTAACATTTATAACATTCTGTTAAGATAGTGGATCGTTCCATTCATTTTTGGGGGGAAATAAATAAAACATATATATATATATATATATATATATATATATATATATATATATATATATATACAGGGTGTCCATAAAGTTCGTGTGCACTTTAAAAAATTTATAACTTTATTTGTATTTGCGAGAGAAATCATTTGTAAAAAGGATTAGAAAGAAGTAAATCTATATTTTTTAAGGTTTTATTGAAATTTTATTTAAGTTTCCACATGTCCTCCATCATTAGCAATACAAGGGGTAATACGATTTTGCAGTTCACGAAAAACATTTGCCAACAGATTTACAGTAATGCCTGAAATCACATTAGTAATTTTAGCTATACTTAAAACTAGGTACATTAAACTTTATAACATTTTTTACAGATTATTTCTAGCGCAAATACAAATAAAGTTATAACTTTTTTAAAGTGCACACGAACTTTACGGGCTTTCTGTATATATATATACATTCTAAAAAATTGATTACATACAAAATTTATAAATAGATAAAAAAAATACTTGCGTAAAATTACAAAATTACCACACAACAAAAATAGGCAAATATACAAATACATACGTATTTTCAAAACGTTTTATAAAATGCAGAACATATAAGTACATGACTATACACAAAGCAAGTGCAATCATAACTGATCTAGCTAGACAAACTTGTTAACCATTACACTACCTCAATGTACTCTAATGACTTTTGAAGTGTGAGTTAAACGTGGGACAAGGCCGAAAGTGTTGAGCCCCAAGTGAGGATCTTACTCACTTCTCAGTCATAATCGATCTAGTGAGACTAGCTTCCTCACCATTACATGACGTCACAGTGGCCTAATGATTTTCTAAATGTAGCTTAGGTGTGGCATAAGGCCGAATGTGTTGAGCACCCTGTGAGGATCTAATTGACGACTCAGTCGTAAATGATCTAGCCAGACAAAATTACTAACCATTACACGAAGTAGAATAGTCATATATCATATTTTTATTGCTTCAAATCTCTCAAGAAATTTAAATTTCGGCTTTTAAATGGCCCATAAGGTGTTGATGTACCGTTGAGCAAAACAAACAAAACTGAAGACATGACAACGTCAAACAAATTAAATAAATGAAAAAAAAACGCAGTTTGCTATTCTCAATCTAATTTTCTTGTAAGAAGAAACAAATTTTCGCATCTCCTTTCATTATGTAAGTTTATTTGGTATAAATGCAGCTAAGTTATTGCAATTTAATCATGAAATACTGTCATTCTCTTGAATTAATTATAAAGTTTGAATTTTCATATTTATATTCCAGTATTAAATAACCCATGAAGTTATTGATATGCCGATAAACAAAAATAGTCAATCAACATTATTGTAAAAAATATAACCCACAAAAGGTTGATAAGTCGTAAAAAACAAATCAATTAATGACTTAACTCTTTCAATTGTCTGCTACTAAATTACCTCAGATTTTTTTTTAAAGGATGCAATTTGAAAGTAAAAGACGGGAATTTTAAAGCTCATTTTAAGACTACAAAAGAACTGAAAATATCAAAGTTTACAATATAAAACAATGAATGATGGGAAATAATAAAAAAAATATTTTTGAGAAGCATAAATCCACCTCTTAATTGGTGTTGTTCCCAGGTCCATCCTGACCCGGGGTGGTAGCACCAGTTAGGGTCCCAGATATGAGAAAATAGTGACCCGTCCCCAAGCAAGAATCAAAACACTCGGAAAGTATAAAAATTGATTTATATATTAAAAGTACCAGCGATAGATTTTTATAAAAAAAACAATTCCAACAATACATTTTTATAGTAAAATTATCAACCACATATTTTTACAGTAAAAATGGCCATCAGTATATTTTATAGGAAAACTGACGATATGGCGTGCATTTCCCCAAAAAATCACAATCTTGGCACTACAAAAGAACTGAAAATATCAAAGTTTAAAATATAAAGCAATGAATGACGGGAAATAATTTACAAAATATATTTTGAGGAGCGTGAAACCGCCTCTTATGTGGTGTTGTTCCAAGAACCATCCTGATTCGGGGTGGTAACACCAGTTATCGATAAATAGTACACCCCACAACACGCCAAGCAAAAATCAACACTAGGAAAGTATAAAAAATACATTTTTATAGTAAAAGTACCAGCGATAGATTTTTATTGAAAAAAAAATTACCAACAACTCATTTTACAGTAAAATTACCAACAACACATTTTTATGTCAAAAAGTGACTATTCGTACATTTTATAGAAAAATTGAAATATGACATACATTGTCAAAAAAAAAAATACAATTTCAAATGATTAATAATCAAGGAGAAATAAATTTTAACATCTCGTTTGATTTTGCAAGATTATTTAGTAAAAACAAAGTTTAAAGCAATTATAACTTAATCATTAAATAAATTATAATTTAATCATTAAATAAATTATAATTTAATCATTAAATAAATTATAACTTAATCATTAAATAAATTATAATTTCCCTTGAATATTTGAATTTTCCTATTTAGTTTTCGGAATTACATAACCCATAGAGGTGTCAATATGCCGCTAAACAAAAGCAAGCAACCAAATATCCGTGCAGAATCCTGTTTACATAATTAGCTTTTCTAATCGGTCTCCCAAATTCTAACATCAGCTGAACGTTAATTTGCAACAAAGCCACTCTGTCCTTCCCAACCTCGGCCTTTCGCAACGGTTTCCCAGGCTAAACCCGAATCTAACTGATAACGCTCAAGTATGAGTTAACAAGAATGCATTTACCTTTCCGCGCAAGACTGGCCGCTGATAACGGAGTTATTGTTACGAGACTCCGAATTGCGTCAGTGCCGTCGGAGACAAATATAATATCTATTTAAAAAAAAAAAACTGAGAAACGTGGACGAAATCAAAAACATATCCTAACCTTTGAAAAATTACTAAATTTCGTTCAGTTACATACTGACGATATTTTTATGATTCTAGATTTTTTTGCAATACGTGACGCGTGTTGAATTCCCCACAGTATTCAGTATTGTTGAAGTTATCGCTAACATTTTTTCTAGTATGTTTGGGATAGAGTTTGGTATCTCTTCGTGTGCATAATTAAATTAGCCATATTACTACATGCCTATTTAGACGACTCACATTACATCTACTCGAACAATTAGGACCTATTTAAACACACACGGAAACCTACTAAACTACATCCAAAACATACTAGTAGAAAATACAAAAATAATACAGTCATCTACATGTAAAAATCGATTTAAAATGTCGAAATCAGCACAGGATTTATTTAATACTAGCTAATGGCTTTAATGGCCCGGCGTTGCCCGTGCTTGATTCAAAAATCGTACGACTCATACAGCAATCGCTACCACTTGACTTAAAATATTTTTGCCCTTCCTTGCATTTAAAGGAGTGCCCTTTGCTGTGCTGATGTTGCTACATGACTTACTTCTTGCCTATCTCACACAGCGAATTTTTTCTAAGCTCTATACTAAACATTAAATCTGTTACGAAAAAAGAACTAAACGAAATGAACACAAAACGATCAGCTTTAAAAAAGGACTCGTAACTGGAAAAACCGAATGAAAATAGAATGTTAATTGCAAATATCTTTTCATACCCAACATAGTTCTGCGGAATCAGAATCAACGTTGAGTTTAAGCAAGCGAATGACCCAATTGGAGTAAAGTGCCATGCAGATTTAAATTTTTCCCACTTCGTATGAATGCAGCTATCTATATTTTTTTTGCATGCTAGCATGCTAGTTAACATTCGTGTCAGTCAGCTGTTGGCTCTCACGCTGGCCAATAGAATCTTCCTGCCTATTCGTGGCAGCCAGCTATAGGCTCTCACTCTGGCCAGTAGAAAATGGCCGCAAACTACATGAAAACTGCCGTAGAAGCATGAAAAAATCGATTATTTCCACTATCAATGGGATTTGGGAAATGCAAAGTTGGGTGTGGCCTTTCCACTAACTTGGAGCCTGTGCATGTAAATTTTGGTGCAAATCCGTTGAAAATTGCGGCCGTGCATTCGTTACACACACACACACACACACACACACGCACACGCACACACACACACACACACACACACACATACATACTGCCTTTTTTAGATAGAGATTGTTGAGGTTATGGCTAATATTTTTTCAAGATTTACAAACTCAACGTTTCGTTCAATTTCGTAGAACAATCGATGGAATAGGTTGATTTATTTGGGAAAATAATTTGACAGAAATCCTACTTCGTGGTTTAATAATTTCTTTAATGTATCAGTATATATCTCTGAGATGAGGTATTATGATTATTTACATTATTTACATTATTAGGACTTTTATCCTCATCATCATTACCATATTTACAACGTTTCGGCCGATGTACGCTCCGGTTTTCTTCAGGTGATTTCAATTTCGAGTCGAAACCTTTATTTCGTCCTCAAGGACACATGGCTCAGTGGATAAAGGCGTTGGTTAGATCCAGTGACGAGACCCAAAGAGTTGTGAGTTCAATACTGGGCTACAGCAGTGGTCAACCATAAAATTTGGGGAGTTGAGTCAAAGGGAAATAACTGAGACATCTGTAAGAGGTATGGTACAAGTTATCATAATCAATTTTGATGATGTCATTCAATCTTCGTCCATTCCGCTAGTGAATATCTTGATCTTAGTTTTTCTCATACAAGTTATCATAATCAATTTTGATGATGTCATTCAATCTTCGTCCATTCAGCTAGTGAATATCTTGATCTTAGTTTTTCTCACACAAGTTATCATAATCAATTTTGATGATGTCATTCAATCTTCGTCCATTCAGCTAGTGAATATCTTGATCTTAGTTTTTCTCACACAAGTTATCATAATCAATTTTGATGATGTCATTCAATCTTCGTCCATTCAGCTAGTGAATATCTTGATCTTAGTTTTTCTCACACAAGTTATCATAATCAATTTTGATGATGTCATTCAATCTTCGTCCATTCAGCTAGTGAATATCTTGATCTTAGTTTTTCTCACACAATATATCATAATCAATTTTGATGATGTCATTCAATCTTCGTCCATTCAGCTAGTGAATATCTTGATCTTAGTTTTTCTCACACAAGTTATCATAATCAATTTTGATGATGTCATTCAGTCTTAGTCTATTCAGCTAGTGACTACCTTAATCTTGGTGTTTCACACACAGGATATCATAATGAATTTTGATGATGTCATTCAGTCTTAATCTGCTAGTTCCTCTGCTGTTGAGATCAAATTTTTCTACTGAAAACATCCTCAAGAGCCGAAAATTCAGATTCCATCATCCATATCGTAGGCAAAAGAAATTATGCTTGCTTCTACATGTTGAAAATATTTGGGTGTGAGTCTTTTATCGATATATAGGCAAAGACACATTCATAGTATTACATAATACCTATTTAATTTCGAAATTTTTGAATATTATGGACACGTGTGTAATCATTCAAAATATATTTTTATTCTTCCAAATATGAATAATTTAGATAGATTTTTGTGAAATGGCTACAATTTTTTACGGCTACGTATTCTCTGTGGACCACTAGAAATGCTATGGAACACGTTAAGAAACACTGTTTTAGAGACGCAAGTCTTACTAATTAATCCATAGCTGGGGGGAAATGGTTGTTCATACGTTTCTCAAAAGAAGTTGTGCATTAGTGAATATATTTGTGAAGGCACGGTGGAGTAATGAGGTTCTGAATGAGTAATTTGGAGAGCCGAGTTCAAATTCCAGTCGAGTTCATTGCATTCATTTACGTGTTAATATTAATGAATGTATCTTTAACCCCCCCCCTAGTTATGGGTAATGTAAATTTGCTTTCTAAGCCCCGCGATAAGTATCTCTTAAATTTTTCCTAAATCGTCATATTTCCAAATATACTGAACTCGAATTAACTATTAATTTATGATAAAACCTACCGTTTTTGTGTTATCGACAAGAAGAAATCGGACTTTATCTGAGTAATTCGTCCGCCATTACGGGCATTGTTTTTACTAAATTAGAGCCGATTTCCTTCACGCAAGCGTAAATTTTGGTCTATTTACTTCTTTTGCAGAATTTCGTCGCAGAAATCACTACGCACTACAGTTTTGTAGATAATCATTCGCGCTAACTTTGTAAAGAGCATGATTATCTACAAAATAAAATTACAAAATAAAAATAAAGCTCAAATCGAAAGAATTAATGCACGAACGTCGTAAAGACAATGATTATTTACAGAATAAAAAAAATGCTAGGAAGAAGCATTTTGTTTAATTTTGTAAATAATCAGGCTCTTTTCAAACTTCCTGCAAAGTTTGAGCCTTATTCGTTCTATTTATTTTTGTAAAAAAGGTTCTATTGTTCAATTTGTTTTTGTTTAAAGTTTTATGTTATAAATATAACTACATTTCTTTACGGTAGTTCTCTGCCAGTATAGCTTCTTGAATATTCTAATGCGATTCCCAGGTATGGCCAGGTTGCTGAGCAGCTCGGACAGATCTTTGTGGCATACTTTATCGAACGTGTTTGCGTAATCTATAAAACACGGGTATACGTCCTTCTGGATTTGTATTGCTCTTTCCGATAAGATTCTGATCATAAAAATTGCATTCCTTGATCGAGTGTTTTTCAGGAACGCATACTGTTCTTGTCCTATCTCTGGCTTGATTCCGCTGCGCCATCTATCGTTCAGAATAAGAATGATGACTTTTGCTATATAGCTAATCAAAAGAAAACCATTTATAGCTAATTAAAAGAAAACCACATATAGCTAATTTAAAGAAAACCATATATAGCTAATTTAAAGTAAAGCCATATATAGCTAATTTAAAGAAAACGATATATAGCTAATTTAAAGAAAACCATATATAGCTAATTTAAAGAAAAAAACATATATAGCTGATTTAAAGAAAAACCATATATAAGTGATTTAAAGAAAGCCATATATAGCTAATTTAAAGTAAAAAAAACATATATAGGTAATTTAAAGAAAAAACATATATAGGTAATTTAAAGAAAACCATGTATTTCTAATTTAAAGAAACCATATACAGCTGATTTAAAGATAAACCATGTATAGGTAATTTAAAGAAAAAACATATATAGTTATTTAAAGGACACCATATATACGTAATTTAAAGAAAAACAATATATTGCTAATTTAAAGAAAACCATATGTACCTAATTTAAAGTAAACCATATATAGCTAATTTAAAGGAAATAACATATATAGCTGATTTAATGAAAACGATATATAGCTAATTTAAAGAAAAGCATATATAGCTGATTTAAATAAAAAACATATATAGCTAATTTAAAGGAAACAATATATAACTAATTTAAAGAGAAAACCATATATAGCTGATTTAAAGGAACCATATATAGCTAATTTAAAGAAAACCATATATAGCTGATTTAAAGAAAAAACTATGTTTAGGTAATTTAAATAAAAACCATATATAGCTGTTTAAAGAACACCATATATAGGTAATTTAAAGAAAAACTATATATATATAATTTAAAGAAAAACCATATATACCTAATTTAAAGTAAAACCATATATAGGTAATTTAGAGGAAAACATATATACCTAATTTAAGGAAACCATATAGAGGTAATTTAAAGTATACCATATATACCTAATTTAAAGAAAAACAATATATAGGTAATTTAAAGGAAACCATATATACCTAATTTAAAGAAAAACCATATAGAGGTAATTTAAAGAAACCATATATACCTAATTTAAAGAAAAAAAAATAGGTAATTTAAAGGAAAACCATATATAGCTGATTTAAAGAAAAACCATATATAGCTGATTTAAAGTAAAACCATATATAGCTGATTTAAAGCAAAAGATATATAGGTAATTTAAAGAAAAATCCATATATAACTGATTTAAAGAAGAACCATGTATAGGTAATTTAAACAAAAACCATACATAGCTGTTTAAAGAACACCATATATAGGTAATTTAAAGAAAAACAATATATAGCTAATTTAAAAGAAAAAACATATATAGGTATTTTAAGAAGAAAACATATATAGGTAATTTAAAGAAAACCATATATACCTAATTTTAAAAAAAACATATACAGGTAATTTAATAAAACCATATATACCTAATTTAAAGTAAACCATATATAGGAAATTTAAAGGAAACCATATATACCTAATTTAAAGAAAACCATATATAGGTAATTTAAAGAAGACCATATACAGGTAATTTAATGGAAACCATATATACCTAATTTAAAGAAACACTATACAGAGGTAATTTAAAGAAAACCCTATATAGCTAATTTAAAGGAAACCATTTATACCTAATTTAAAGGAAAAAACATATATAGGTAATTTAAAGGAAACCATATATATAACTAATTTAAAGAAACCATATATAGGTAATTTGAAGAAAATCATATATAGGTAATTTACAGAAAACCATATATATCTAATTTAAAGAAAAACAATATACAGTTAATTTAAAGAAACCATATATAACTAATTTAAAGAAAACCATATATAGGTAATTTAAAGAAAAAAAACATATATAGCTGATTTAAAGAAAAACATATATAGTGGATTTAAAGAAAACGATATATAGCTAATTTAAAGAAACCATAATTAGCTGATTTAAAGGAAAACAATGTATAGGTAATTTAAACAAACAACATATATAGCTGTTTAAAGAACACCATATATAGGTAATTTAAAGTAAAAAAATATATAGCTAATTTGCAGAAAAACCATATGTAGCTAATTGAAAGGAAAAACCATATATAGGTAATTTAAAGGAAACCATATATACCTAATTTAAAGAAAACCATATATAGGTAATTTAAAGAAAACCATATATACCTAATTTAACGAAAAAACAATATATAGGTAATTTTAAAAAAATCATATATACCTAATTTAAAGAAAATCCATATAAACGTAATTTAAAGAAAACCATGTATAGGTAATTTAAAGTAAATCATATATAGTTAATTTAAAGGAAACCATATATAGGTAATTTAAAGTAAACCATATATACTTAATTTAAAGAAAAAACCATATACAGTCAATTTAAAGAAAAAAAACATATATAGCTGATTTAAAGAAAAACATATATAGCTGATTTAAAGGAAAACAATGTATAGGTAATTTAAACAAAAAACATATATAGCTGTTTAAAGAACACCATATATAGGTAATTTAAAGAAAAACAATATATAGCTAATTTACAGAAAAAAGATATGTATCTAATTTAAAGGAAAAACCATATATAGGTAATTTAAAGAAAAATCATATATACGTAATTTAAAGAAAATCATATATAGGTAATTTAAAGAAAACCATATATACCTAATTTAACGTAAAACAATATATAGGTAATTTAAAGAAAAAACATATATAGCTGATTTAAAGTAAACATATATAGCTGATTTAAAGAAAACGATATATAGCTAATTTAAAGAAAACCATATATAGCTGATTTAAAGGAAAACAATGTATAGGTAATTTAAACAAAAAACATATATAGTTGTTTAAAGAACACCATATATAGGTAATTTAAAGAAAACAATATATAGCTAATTTACAGAAAAACCATATGTACCTAATTTAAAGGAAAAACCATATATAGGTAATTTAAAGAAAACCATATATACGTAATTTAAAGAAAATCATATATAGGTAATTTAAAGAAAACCATATATACCTAATTTAACGAAAAACCATATATAGGTAATTTAAAGAAAACCATATATAGGTAATTTAAAGTAAATCATATATAGGTAATTTAAAGAAAACCATATATACTTAATTTAAAGAAAAACATATACAGGTAATTTAAAGAAAACCATATATAGCTGATTTAAAGAAAACCATATATAGGTAATTTAAAGAAAATCATATATAGGTAATTTAAAGAAAACCATATATACCTAATTTAACGAAAAACCATATATATGTAATTTAAAGAAAACCACAAATGCTCCTACGGAAGGTAATGAAGGAAATGAGAAGAAAGCACTAAACACAAATTGCAAGAAGACAGAATGCATGGTTGTTATCAAATGGATGAGCCCAAAATGCAAATTAAAAATTGGATATACTAAAAACAACCAGGTGCAAAAATGTAAATATCTGGGGCGTGTTCTAACGGAGAAACAGAAAATGCAGCACCGAAATCCGAACGTGCACTGATACAGACCAAGATATGTAGTAAAAGACAGAAAATCTTCGTTATAAACGAAGAAAAGACTACTGAACTGTTGCGTGATATCTGTCTTCTTGTAGGGTTCTGCAGGATGCTCTCCTCAAGGATGAAGTAGAGATTGAAGCAACAGAAATATGGTTCTACGGAAGGGTGGTGAGGATATCGGGGGGTCGAACATGTGAGCAAGGACGAAGTTTTGGAGGAATCGGAAACCAAAAGGTAACTTATACTTAACTATCAGGAAGAGGCAGCTGAAATTTCTGGGGGGAACCTAATGAGGTAGGAGGGCTTGGAAAATCTGACACTCGCAGGACACATTTAGGGCACAAGGGACAAACATAAACAACGCATACATTTCGTCCAGCTTGTCAAGTATGTACTTGAGGAGCTGAATGGCGGAACAGGCTCTAGAAATAACAAAAAGACTGATTTTTTTAGAGCTGTAAGTAACAGGAAATTGTGCAGAGCTTATGTGCTTTAGGAGCTGAATGGCGGAACAGGCTCTAGAAAAAACAAAAAGACTGATTTTTTTACAGCTGTAAGGAACAGGAAATTGTGCAGAGCTTATGTGCTTTAGGAGCTGGATGGCGGAACAGGCTCTAGAAATAACAAAAAGACTGATTTTTTTACAGCTGTAAGTAACAGGAAATTGTGCAGAGCTTATGTGCTTTAGGAGCTGGATGGCGGAACAGGCTCTAGAAATAACAAAAAGACTGATTTTTTTAGAGCTGTAATTAACAGGAAATTGTGCAGAGCTTATGTGCTTTAGGAGCTGAATGGCGGAACAGGCTCTAGAAAAAACAAAAAGACTGATTTTTTTACAGCTGTAAGGAACAGGAAATTGTGCAGAGCTTATGTGCTTTAGGAGCTGGATGGCGGAACAGGCTCTAGAAATAACAAAAAGACTGATTTTTTTACAGCTGTAAGTAACAGGAAATTGTGCAGAGCTTATGCGCTTTAGGAGCTGGATGGCGGAACAGGCTCTAGAAAAAACAAAAAGACAGATTTTTTTTTACAGCTGTGAGGAACAGGAAATTGTGCAGAGCTTGCTTCCTGAGGTGGACGCGGCACATAAAAAGAGGGAATTGTTATGAAGAGATGTCTTCTTTCTTACCGGGACTTTTATAAATTTAATCGCAGTACTATACTGGCAGCAAGGTCCCGCCATCTTTCAGCTGAAGAGGCTAGATATAGCCGTAAGATATAAAATTACCGTTCGTCCGTACATTGAATATTGTTGCCATATCTGGTGCTTCTGTTGAACATCTCGAGATTCTTGACAAAATCCCAAGTATTGTCTGTAATGAAATCGAGCCTGGCTTTTCTAATTAAGACAATTTCTCACACACATGACGTGGCTTCCCTCTCTCTTTTCTAGTAATATTTTCATGGCAAATCGTCTGATGAGATTTCTTTTCGCTGTTGCCAAGAATAAATGAATTAATGAATAATAAATGAATACTATATTGGCGGCTTCCGAAACCGGAGAGTCGAGTTCGAATTCTAGTCAGATGGATTACATGCACTTACGTGCTAATACCCTTCTCCTCTCACCCACCACCCAGCTATATGTAAATAGCAGGACAGACCGAGCTCTGTAGCCTTGGATAGCAACTAGTCTACCGCAGAAAGGAATGGCAACCATCTGCTGGAAAAATCTGCCTCGTCAGTCATGTATGGAAAGATACATGATCGCCTAAGCGTGTATCATGCATGACATGATATTCACTTACGTGCTTGATTCTCTTGGAAAATGTATGGATCCTCTTTTTCTCCTTCCAGCTATGGGTAAATAACAGGACATAACGGGTTCTATAGCCTTGGATGGCAACTTGTCTACTGTAGAAAGTAATGGCAACCTACTGCGGGAAAAATAATCTGCCTAGTTAGTTATGTATCAACAGATACATGATCGCCTAAGCGTGTATCATGCATGACACATAACTGACTGATATTCAGCTACGTGCTTGATACACTTGGGAAAGGTATGAATCCTCTTTTTCTCCCCCTTCCCAGCTATGGCTAAATAGCAGGGCAGAACGTGTTCTATAGCTTTGGATGGCAAATGGTCTACTAAAGAAAGAAATAGCAACCTACAGCCGGAAAAAATCTGCCTCGTCAGTCATGTATCGAAAGGTACATGATCGCCTAAGCGTGTATCACGCATGGCACATAACTGACTTATATTCACTTACGTGCTTCATACACTTGGGAAAGGTATGAATCCTCTTTTTCGACCCCCCGCCCCGCCAGCTATGGGTAAATAACAGGACAGACCGGGTTCTGTAGCCTTGGAAGTCAACTGGTCTACTACAGAAAGAAATGGCAACGCACTCTGGGAAAAAAATTTGCGTCATCAGTCATGTATGGAAAGATACATGATCGCCTAAGCGTGTATCACTTGATACACTTGGGAAAGGTATGAATCCTCTTTTTCGACACCCCACCCCGTCAGCTATGGGTAAATAACAGGACAGACTGGGTTCTATAGCCTTGGATGGCAACTGGTCTACTACAGAAATAAATGGCAACGTACTCTGGGAAAAAAAATCTGCCTCGTCAGTCATGTATGGAAATATACATGATCGCCTAAGCGTGTATCACGCATGGAACATAACTGACTTTATTGGCAAACAGGCCTCACCGTCTAACTGTCGAGCTAACTAGATACAATTGCCACTTCTACTTTAAGAGTTTCATTTTTTCGCACTTCCCACCTGTGTAACTCCCTTCCGATTTCTTGTTTCCCTGATAGTTACAATATTTAAAAATTTAAATGCACCGTCAACCGCCATCTTCTCTGTTCCTTATTTGTCCATTTCTCAATCCTCCACATTTTTATTCTCTTTCACTTTCACTCCCAGTGATCCCCTGAGAGTAGTAAGATTATCGCCTTGCTTGGGGTGAAAAAATAAAAAAAAATAAAAGAAGCATTTTCCCAAATGAATACTGTTTATTTCGTCAAATTTTGGTTAGTGTGTCAGATCGAGAATATCTCAGACTTCCCAGCTAATATTCAACTCTTCATCTAAATATAAAATTCTCTGACAATAATCTTCCTATGAATTATGAGTCGGTTCTTAATAAAGAAATATGGGAAGAGTCAAAATACGCGAGCAAACTGTATCGAGACTGGAATGTCGCTTATCTTGAAATGTTTTCTAAAAATATTTTTCATGTTTTTTTTTTGTTTTTTTCAAGACTTCAAGAAATCATGATACAGTATCGTCTCGTCTATGAATTAAATAATATGAAGAAACAAAAAATACTTGTTCTCGGCTTTCAGAGATACAACTTTAACAAGATTTTTACGTCCCTCGCTATCGACAGGACCAGCAGAACAATGTCGAAATTAAATACATCAGAAAAGAAAGGGCATATCTTACAAGTCGAATAGAACGTTAACTTGGGTTTTGTTTGACCGCTTCTTACTAGATTGACGAATTCGTTTTTAACGGCTTATCAACCCTTTTCAGGTTATTTAAAGCCAGAAAATATTTTTAGATTATAAGAAGTTTTTGTTTGTCTATATTTCTGGGATGATGTATTGTGACAAATTGCGCTATTTACATTTTTAGGACTGTTGTCACATGACCTCGTGGATAAAATTGTTGGTTGGCGTAATCCAGTGGGTTGATCCAAAGAATTGTGAGTTCAATACCTGGCCACGGCAGAGGTGAACAAAAACATGGAGAACTGAGTTACTAGAGGGTAAAAAGCAGAAATTGAGAAATCCAGAAAAAGCATGAACAATCTACCCCGGTGGATAAAATAAAGTGTTAGTTTTGAAATTCCGAGAGGGCTCAATACTAGAGTAGAGCCATAGTTATTCATTATAAACTGTTTTTTAATCTGTTTTTTTTTTCTTTCTATTCACTTAAAATATTTTTAAAAATATATATGTAGAAATATATTGACACACTTCATTTCGATCTGTTTACTCCGATATCTAATATATAAAAATCATTTTATGTGTATGGGGGGCGGGCATTGGGTAGAAGTACTACCTTTGTCGCTCGTCTGCTGTATCTTATTTTTAAGGGTAACGGGCAGCATTGGTCTTCACCCATCCTCTAAATCTCTCACGCATATATATATATATGGCGGTATATATATATAAAAGTGAACATAGAAGTCAACAGAGGCGACAGTCTGTTTCATGCTAGATGCAATCGTTGGGCCACGATTGCATCTAGCATGACTAGTGGTGGAGATGGAATACCAGCCATTGTCCTGAAGAAATGCGCGCCTGAATTGGCGCCCGCCCTCTCTAAATTATACAAGTACTGCCTCAAGGAGTCTTGTTTTCCTGACTGCTGGAAGTCCTCATCCATTGTTCCTGACTTTAAGAACTCTGCCGACCCCTCCGACCCTTCTAATTACCGCCCTGTGAGTCTCCTACCCCTCTTCGGCAAAGTCTTCGAAGCCCTTATCAACACCGAAGTAGTTAATCACCTTACATCCCATAATCTGCTCTCAGACAAGGAATATGGATTCCGCTTTGCCCAATCTACAGCTGATGTGCTTACGGCCATCACTGAATTTGTCTACGAAGCTCTTCATAATAACGGTGAAGCTCGCGCCGTGGCCCTTGACATATCCAAAGAGTTTGATAGGGTTTGGCATGCCGTCCTTCTTCGCAAGTTTCAGGGCTATCGTATTACAGGTCAATTGTTTGACCTAATACAATCATTGCTGTCAAACCGTGAATTGAAGGTCGTTCTCAAAGGATTCTCCGCAAGCTCCTATCCCACGAACGCAGGTGTTGTTCAAGGCTCCATCCTTGGACCTACTCTGTTCCTTATCTTCATAAACGATCTTTCTGACGCCATAGATTCCCAAGTTGGCATCTACGCAGATGACACCACAATTTACTCCTGCCTCAAAAACAAATCTAGTTTCGCTGACAAATTTAACCTGGCAGTTCATCTCGAAAATCGGTTGTGAACTGGGTCAGGAATTTGTTGGTTAACTTTAACGCCTCTAAAACAAAACTTCTCTCTATTAATCACCACAGAATGCTTCCCATTAGAATGTCTGAAGCCCAACTTCTCGAGAGCTGCTCTCTGCGGCTGCTCGGTTTCACGCTGACTGCTGACCTGAGATGGAACAACTACATTGAGTCGATTGCTTCATCCACCGCAAGGAAAGTTGCTCCCTCTGCCGGCCAGGAAATGTTTCTCCCCAGAATCCATCCTTCAAATATACAAATCAGCCATTCGCCCTTGTATGGAGTATTGCTGCCATATATGGTCTGGAGCCCCTTCTGTTTGCCTCGGGGTTCTTGATAAGATCCAGAAACGGGTATGCAACGTAATTGGCCCTGATCTGTCATCTCGTCTGCAATCGCTCTCTCACAGACGCGCCGTTGCCTCGCTCTGTCTTTTTTACAAGTACTTTTACGGTAATTGCTCCGATGAGCTGCTTTCGCTAGTTCCCAGACTTCATGAATTCAAGCGTCCTACGAGGATGGCATCCCGCTCCCACCCTCTCACTGTTAAAACTGTTAAATGTAGACGTCTCTTCTACTCCAATAGCTTCATATCTCGCACCTCTCGCCTGTGGAACACCCTTCTCTATTCCTGTTTCCCTGACAACTATAATCTCCAACTATTCAAATGTAACGTCAATCGACATTTACAGTTGCCTTGATCTATCCACTATCCTTCTCCACATCCTTTCCTCTTTCAGTCCTATCTGCTCTCGCTCCAAATCTTCTGTATCCCCTTGCGTGCTAGTGGCTTCCAGCCTTGCTTGGGGTGAAAAGCTTATATATATATATATATATATATATATATATATATATATATATATATATATATATGTGACTATACTCGTTATGAAAAACCTTCGAATTCTTGATTTACCAATAGTTAAATCAATCACGAAGGGAAAAAAAGGTTTTAAAAAAGAAAGAGCAAGGAACATGAAAGTCTGTCGAAAATAATCGCACAGATACAGGTTCAAGGTCCAAAGAAAAAAACCCGATGCGAGTAAACAGCTAACTAACTAAAGAGGTCGATACAAACGTAGAGCAGACCTAGTCAAAACCTAATGAGCCAGACAAACCTACCAAGGTTTCACTTAGCTGGCTGACCCTGACGATCTACCTAAGTGAAACCTTGGTAGGTTTGTCTGGCTCATTAGGTTTTGACTATAATATATATATATATATATATATATATATATATATATATATATATATATATATATATATAACGAGGAAATTAGATACAACGAAATAGTCTGTCTGTGGATGACTATATATATATATATATATATATATATTGAGACTTGAATAATTTCGATAAGTTTTCTCTACTTATTTTTGATTGGATCATTTTCCTTTCATATTCCATTGCCCTTGACTTTTGGTGTCATTATTAATCGAAAAAGAGGTTTGTCTTTGAACACTACATATATTTGTCTTGAAATAAACACCCTAATGATGTTCTTTAATAATGACATCAAAAAGCTTGTCCGTGAATATGAAAGGATCCTATTGAAAATAAGTAGACAAAACCGATCTAAATTATTCAATGAAACAAGTCGCAATGAAAACATACTGACAAAATATACGCAATATATATATATATATATAAATATATATATATATATATATGTTTGTGTGTGTGTGTGTGTGTGTTGTGTGTGTGTTTGAAGAGATATATCTTTAAATTTTGCTATAGTTATGGGACAAAGTGCTTAATATCAGATATAAAACGTATGTAAATATAAAAGTGAACATTGAAGTGAACACTTAGAAGCGACAGGCTGTTTCATGCTAAACAAAATCATTAGGCCATATATATATATATATATATATATATATATATATATATATATATATATATATATATCGATTGAAAAATATAGTATATATAAAATAAAATATAAATCGATTGAATATATTTTGCAATATTTTTAGTTGCATTATTTATAAGTGGACTATCGTCGTCACCTTTGTGTTGACGCATGTAAAAAATAGAAATAATGATAACTCCTCATCCCACAAATTCAAACAAAAACAAATTCAGTATTTTTTCGGTTTTTTTTTTTTTCTTCAGTTCCGAATCATTCTGGGAAATCGTATTTCGGAATCATTTGAACGGCAAATCAAGTAATTGAATTTTGATTTTAGATTCCAATATTTACCACGATAGAAAATTGAAATATTGGTGAATGTGCGCAAATTTTTAATTCATTCTTCGGATATCGCTGCCAACCTGGCGTTGTTTGCTTCCTCCATCAGATGGGCAAGAAACGAGAAGTTAAATGAAAAAAACTTCCATTCTTTTTACTTTATTTCGTCGTCTCTTTCACAAGTTAAATTATTTTATTTCTTCCCCTTTCCTCTGTTTTTCTTTCATTTATTCACTTGTTACTCTTCACTTTCCTTAATTCGCCCTTTTCTCGACGTCTTTACTTCATTTTCAGTCTACTTAAATTTCTTTACCTCTTTCATTTCACCTTTCTTCTTCCCTTATTTCTCTTTTCGCCATTCTTATTTGTTTTCATTCTTAATACAAGTCTTAAGTCCTTTCTTCTAATTCTTCAACCGTTCGTCATGTTTTGTTTGTTCTTCTTTCACATTTCAACTTCCTCGACTTTTTCCCTTTCTTCCCACAATTGTTGTTGTCATTCATTTTGTTCTTGTTTCTTTCTTCTTCTTCTTTCTGTTTCTTATTCTTCTTGGTATTATTATCCTTTCTCTTGTTGATGTTCTTCCTCTTCATCTTCTTCTACTTCTTATTGCTGTTGTTACTGATGTTGTTCTTCCTCTTGTTGTTGTTGTTGTTCTTCTTCTTCTTCTTACTATTATTATTATTATAGTTGTTGTTGTGCTGTTGCACATCCTCTTCTTCTTAATATTGTTATCGTTCGTTTTCCTTTTTTTCTTCCTATTGTTGTTGTTCTTCTTGATCTTCTTCTCCTTCTTATTATTTCTATTATTATTATTGTTCTGTTTCTGCCTTTTCTTCTTTCCGTTGTCGTTGTTCCTTTTCTTCTTCTTCTTCTTCTTCTTCTTCTTCTTCTTCTTGCTATCGTTCTTTTTCCTCTTTTTATTGCTATTCTGTCGCTTCTTCTTGTTCCACTTCTTTTTCTTCTTCTTCTTTTTCTTCTTCTTCTTTTTCTTCTTTTTCTTCTTCTTTTATTTCATTCGTTTTTATGATTCACATTTTTCTTACATTTTCGTCACTTATTCAAATTCTTTCGTCTCCGCGTATAGCATTTTCTTCTTCTTCTTCTTCTTCTTCTTCTTCTTCTTCTTCTTCTTCTTCTTCTTCTTCTTCTTCTTCTTCTTTCTTCTTCTTCTTCTTCTTCTTCTTCTTCTTCTTCTTCTTCTTCTACTACTACTACTACTTCTTCTTCTTCTTCCTCTTCTTCTTTTTCTACTACTACTTCTTCCTCTTCTTTCTCTTCTTCTTCTGCTTCTTCTTCTTCCTCTTCTTCTTCTTCTACTTCCTCTTCTTCTTCTTCTACTACTACGACTACTACTACTACTACTACTTCTTTTTCCTCTTCTTCTTTTTCTACTACTACTTCTTCCTCTTCTTCTTCCTCTTCTTCTTCTTCTTCTTCCTCTTCTTCTTCTTCTACTTCCTATTCTTCTTCTTCTTCTTCTTCTTCTTCCTCTTCTACTTCTTCTTCTTGTCAGTTTTCATATTTAACCATTTACCATATTCGGTTACTTCCATTTCTGTCCTTATCAATGGAAATGCCGCCAAAATTCATTTCCTCTTTCCCTCGTAAGTCTTATTTCGAAACCCTCTCAGTTTTACAATTAGAATAAATAAATGGCTGCAAATTCTGCTTTCAATAACAACGTTTAGAAAATAACAACAAATTATGGACAAGAAAAGTACACGGCAGACAGCCATTCTCCTGTGTTCATCGAAGACTCGATCGATCTGTGTAACAAATGCTCATGCCCTTCTGTGCGTAATTTCACACACACGCACACACACGCACACGCACGCACACGCACGCACACACACACACACACATAGTGCCTGATGTATAACAAGAGATAACGTTTACACTCACATTCGCGTCTTTAATTTCACACACATACACGCATGTTTATATATTATATAAGTAAATTATAAGAAAGTGAAATTAAAATGTAAATTAAAATGTAAAAGTTAAGTAAAAAATTTATATTAATAATAAATATACATTTTAAATTATCGTATGTATATAGTTATATACATGTGAATATGGATGATGTAAATTTAATGACATATTTTTATGTACATATGCATATCTAAGTGGAGGTGTATATTCTTATATATGGGATAACGATATATAAATTTTTATACATGAATAATCATTTGCATGGCAATATTGAATTGTTTTTCGTATGACGCATTTCGTTTTTTAGGACTTTATCAGACTAAGTTTATGTTTACATTAATGCGACTACGCATGCGCACGAACGAGTGACGATGGGGATGTTAATTTAAAGATGTTTTTTTTTATGCGCTCTTTGTATATAATATAGCTGATTTCATTTAGATTCTTTTTATTTTTTCGGAGAAGATCTGCCAAGAATGATGAAATATTGTAAGAACATGGATGCAAATTTACTGTAGATGATCTAGCGATTAAAGTAATTCCTAAACATATAATGAACTGTTGTCTTCATTAATTAGAGTAGATTTTTTATATCAAAATTGTGGCCAGTCTAGTTACGGTGAGCAACTGATGCATTAAATGTGTTGTTTTGTAAAAGATCCCTTTTGTGTTCATATAATATTTTATTTAAATTCATTGAGGTTTCACCGATGTTTTGCTGGTGGCATTTATTACAGGTAATAGAGTAAAATCCTCCTTCAGTTTTTTGCTTACTGTTTTACTTTCTATCAGTTAAGTCTTTAATGTTTTAAGCATAGCTGTGAGAAATTTTATGTTGATTGGTTTGTTTTTTTTTTGTTTTGCGGCATATCAACTTCAACGTGTTATTTAATACCGACAAATTTTTTTATTGCTGGTAATATTTTCTTTTTCAAAACTGTATAGCCTGGAATAATGTTTCTTCAAAAATTTATTGCTGGTAATTTTGTAAAAAGTATTTGTTGTATAAAAAACCTATTTTTACACTTTCATAGTGTTTTGACCCTAGTTTGGGGTTAACAATTTGGCCATACCTGGGACCTTAGCAGGTGCTACCGTCCCGAATCAGGGTGTACCTGAGAACACTAGCAATTAAGAGGTGGTTCCACGCTCCTCAAAACCTCCTGATCGCAGGTCGTGCTGTTGAATGTAGTTTATCGCCTTACCCAGGACGGTTGATGTTTAGTTTAGATAAATTCTTTTCAATTGTGATAGTGTTAGTGGTCGAAAAATATATTTTTTGATGCGTTGGACTAGTCAAGAAGGGTCGTTTTTCTATTTTGGTATATTTTATGAGCCTTTTCTTTTGCACTGAACATGAAATAGGGTATTCTTACTTATTTATATGCAAGTGATATTTCAATGTAGATGTGTATATTATTTAAAAAATATGTATAAGATGTATTTATTTGCATTTAAATTATACTTATATATTTAATAGTTAGAACGTTCGTTTCTGACCAGGAAACCCGAGTTCGAATCTCGCCATTTGTCGATTTGTCAGAAAGGTGACTTCTTGATGTTACTGGTGTGGAAGGGGCGATCCGAGCGTGGAAAGTGCCTGGCAAGCATACCACAGGTTGACCCAAGCCTTGAGAGTGAAATTGGGTAGACAGAACAAGTCATTGTGACCGAGGATTTGAGCGTGCTTGTTCGGATTGTTGATGACGCTAGATAACACGCTTCACTCGCATAAACTGTAACAAAGGTCTACTCAGCATAGTTGTAGTATAATCTACAAAAAATGATATAAATATGTTATAGTTAACAAGATATTTACCTTGATCTAAATGTTCCTTCATGCTCAATAGAAACCTGGACCCTGTTAGGAACTGTTGTGACCAAGTAAAGGGTTAAAGAAATAACAAAACAAATGTTACAGCTATATCATATATTAAACAGTAAGTACAACTGAAGAGTATTACCCGACTAGTGAGTGCGTGTCGTTTGACCCAGCGTTCAATCTATTCTTCTGTTCCACCAAGTCCTTCTCTCCTACTAATCTTATAGTAGTCGGAAGCGTCCAACATAGACTCTTTAGAGGGAGGCCACTTCTAGAAACCATTTGACATATTTCTACATTAATTTCAGAAAGTTCATCAGAATTTACGTCTTTTAATTTAAGATTTGCTTTCGGTTTGAGCCTATAAACAAGATCTTTCAGTTAGACCCCACAAGAAAAGGGCTGATGGTGTGAGGATCGTCTTTGCTAATCAATTGCTCCAAAATTATTGTTATGGGTTTTTTTGAAAATTATTATGGATATGATCAAAACCAAAAATACCTATAACAATAATAATTCTGAAGCCGGTAAATATAAAATAAATTGCCAGAACTGCTCCTCAAAATACATAGTGAAAACTTGCAGAAATTTAAAAAAAAATGTATCCATGAACGCAGAAAGTATCTCATACACAGCAATGAATCAGATGCATTAGTTATACAGAGAAGTAAATCCAACCAAAAAATTGGTCTAAGGAATGACACAATTATGAAAAAAGTAGGTAACTTGGACGTAAAATTCTCTAGAGCGCTGCTATCGAATCCTAAAAATATAAAGTTACAGCAGGTTTTCTTCTAATATCTCCATTCCTAAAAGAATTATTCTATCCTCAAAACAAAATACATGACTCCAAAAACGTTAAAAATTAAAAGAAAAGGTAAAATTCATAAACTGATGTTATTTCATATATAACACACAAATTAATCCCAAACTAATATATATATATATATATATATATATATATATATATATATATATATATATATATATATATATATATATATATTAATTTACATTAAATAAATTCAAGAACATCACTAATTCACTTTTGTTTATTAGACACTGAATTGAGTCACTTGGCGTCCGTCATAGCTTGCCCGGGCTTTTCGGCTAACCTGATGAATAATTGCGAGCGTTGTTTATTTTTAAAATTTTGAAAAAAAAACAATGAAATATTTGCTTTTCTTTATAAATAGTTGTTATAAACAAAAAAAAACAACAACAAAAAAAAACGCTTGCCTTTGCCTTGATAAAGTCTCTCAGAAGGCAAAATGCATCTGGTAAGATAATTTTTCAGTGTCTGTCTATATTTCTAAGGGGGATTACGTACACTATTTATATTATTCGGACTATTATTTTTGTTGCCATATTTATCACAACGTTTCGGCCGTTGTACGCTCCGGCCTTCTTCAGGTGGCTGCAAAAGTGAATTAACAGGAGATAACTGATAAATGACATCCATCAGACATGGCACGTGGAACTAGAACAGTCTACCCCAGCGAGCGAAATAAAGGGTTCAGTTCGACATTCCAACCACCTGAAGAAGGACGGAGCGTACAACGCCGAAACGTTGTGATAAATATGCCAAAAAAAGATTAGGACAATATATATATATATATATATATATATATATATATATGAAAATTTCTCAAAGTTAACTTTTAGACGAGACAATATTTATAAATAAGTGTTTTCTTATTGTCATTTATTTATAAATAAATATATATATATATATATATATATATATATATATATATATATATATCGATTTCTATGAAACACGCTCGAGTTAATAGAATTAATATAAATATCAAATTTGTCATTACCTGTGATTGATATTTCCTTCAGCCTCCTGATTGCGGAGTTTCGTAGTCGGGATGCTAATGGAAGAATTAATCACATATTTGATATTTATTTTAATTATATATATTGTATCAAACACGTTATGCTTCTTAGAGTGATTTCCAAACGTAGTTTAGATGTGGCACAAGGCCGAAAGTATGGAGCACGAGTCAGTAATAATTGTTTAAGCGTGACAAGCTTGCTAACTATTACACCGACTCGATGTGCCCCAAAATTATTTTCCAAGCGTAGCTTGGAAGTGCCACAAGGCTGATAGTAGGGGGCACCCGTTGAGGATCGAACTCACTACTCAGATCAATTGTTCTAGGAAGTCAAACTTGCTAATCATGACACAGTCTCGAAATGCCCACGTTATGCTTCTCATACATAGGTAAACAGGTTATGAGTTTGCAACATCGAAAATATCAAATTTGAATAAAATATCTGATTTGAGTGAAGGTGTATGTGTAAGTTTAGCCTAAAGGTTGCAGGATCGAAAATCTGGACGAGTTCAAATTCTAACTGAGATTTTAAGTTTATTTTCGTGCAAATATATTTGGCAAACAACTTTGATTCTAGTTAACTTTTACCTTAAGGAGGTATATATATATATATATATATATATATATATATATATATATATATATATATATATATATATATATATTCTCATGAAAAATTTATTTCGGTTGAGCTCTCGGGAGAGGAAGTGTGAATTTTTAAACAGTGACTGTTACTGCAAAAAATGCAAGACTTTTCGGTAAAATGAATTGAATTTCTCAATCAGCGTGTGTTTATATAAAAATAAATACGTTTAAATTCACCTTCATCCCTGCTGTGCGCCAACGGCTTAATGGTAGAATCTCTGACTGACGCCAATTCAGCCACAATGATGAGCTGTGATACAGCGAAACTATCTGTCTATGGATGATAATATATATATATATATATATATATATATATATATATATATATATATATAGAGAGAGAGAGAGAGAGAGAGACTACCCACAATAAGCTATATAAACAAAATTTACTACGTGAATAAAAACACCGATCAAAATAAAAAATAAATAAATAAAAATAAAATAAAAATAAAGGGTAAAAAACAAAAATAAAATCAAATAAAAACAAGCAAAATAATTTGACACAAATAAATAAATAACAAATAAACGACTTCCGGTAAAACATCTGCCAAAAATGACTACCCACAATGCACCACTGACCCGTATATATAAATAGCCGAGAGAAATAACAGCACTCGCGGCCTGACGATTGCATCTAGCATGAAACAGACTGTCGCCTCTAAGTGTTGACTTCTATGTTCACTTTTATTTTTACACAAGCTCTATCCCTGATATTGAGCACTTTATCCCATAAATATAACACACTTTAAGACTATATTTCTTCATATATATATATATATATATATATATATATATATATATATATATATATATATATTTATGCACTTTAACTTTAAGTAGGTGTATATACAAGGTAGAAGTCAACTCGTAACTAAGTAAGACCCTCTCATGCCCTCAAAGTTATTTTTTCACTCATTGATGATATCTCAAATGGCTTTGAAACCTGCAACACTTCCACTGTTCTCCTCATCTTACCGACATGTTAGTATTCCTGCTGCAGCTTGTCTTTCTGTATGTTGGCTGTGGAAATGGCGTCTGAGTCCGCTGGATGATCGACACACTTTATGGCAGATTGTTCATGTATGATAATCGGAGATGTCATATTGGTAGTTGACATCACGATGACTCCGCGTGTTGCTGAGATGACATGCTTTTGAAATGCAAATGCGGTCACATTAATCACGCGTAACAGACTTCTTCGATCCACATTCTGGCAGACAACTGACGCCTGTCATATATCTGCCTGCACGTTTTGGTTGTGCATATTCTATCCTGCTGTTCTCAAAATTCTAGACACAAATTGCAATCAGTTTTTGTTCATGTTTGCCCGTCTCATGCAAATCCTTTCCAAGTGTCTAAACCTATATGTGTCTTTTTGAATGTAACCTTCAGATTGTCGTTATCGCGCCTGCTTGTCTTACACTACGATCGTTTTCTCTGTGCTAACTTTCCATACGTAAGATGTTTATGTGTGAGTCTTCTAAGTGTGTAACAAACTTTATAAGATTTGTCGCTGGAACCTTCCATATTCTTTAAACGTCCAAACCTTTCGAACACTGAGTGAACCAGTCCTACTCTATGGATCAGAAATTCGGAAAATATCTGTTCGTCTTGAAACACGCCTGGATTAAAAAATATCAAAATCTACTTAGCAAAATCCAGAATTTCAGTTGAAGATCCAAAACAACGCTTAACTCAATTTACGAAGAAATGAGACCAATCTCTCTTAAGCTCAGGCAAAAGCGATTGCAGTTTGCCGGCCACTGCCACCTAGCGGACGGAGATGTTGTCTAATCCTTACTTCAATGGCATCCCTCTAGAGGTTTCTCTCGAAAGTTGTCTTTCCTAGACCCCATGGTTCGAGACCCAGTGTTGGACATTGGGGAACTGGGGGCGGCAATGCAGGACCAAGTAGTATGGAAAGGGATTGCTAATAGATTTCCGACCAAGGGTGAAGAAAACTGAGGTGGACAAGATGACCAGTGCATCTAAACTCGTGTTTTTATAATGACGGGCTTAATACTTGCCTATTTTAGCAACTGCAGCAATCTAGTATCAGGCATGTGATCGCCATATCTTTAGAATATTACGCAGAGAAGGCTGATGAGAGCGCCCTGAGGCAAGGTGTCCATCTCTAACAGCTATATAACATGGTTGTTAAGACACAAGAAAAATACAACCCCGTTATACGGTTCTGAGATATACAAACATACATACTTATGAAGATCTCTTCACCAGGCTGCTTCCCTGTAACTTTCCACCAGAATTTTAATATTTCCAGCATTTATACTT
This sequence comes from Acanthosepion esculentum, assembly GCA_964036315.1. Classification (NCBI taxonomy): domain Eukaryota; kingdom Metazoa; phylum Mollusca; class Cephalopoda; order Sepiida; family Sepiidae; genus Acanthosepion; species Acanthosepion esculentum. The sequence goes on along the minus strand of OZ038506.1, from coordinate 87,336,785 downwards.
CTATGGGACCGCAATTGATTCTTAAGTCTATCTTCACCTATACAAGCTCCTCCACACACGTGGCAAACATAAAGTTTTTCTTTGTTACCTATATTGAAAGCTTGACTATTCGTGAGTACAAACATGTGATGTTTGACTCCCGCAAGTCTTACAAACCTTACCACAAAACTCGCAGAAATAACTTGAGGGAGGGCTGTGTTCACGTACATACATACACACACACATATATATGTGTGTGAATGTGTGTCTATGTGTGCGCGCGCGCGTGTGTGTGTGTATATACAGTGCGGCAAAAATATCTCCCACGCATACCTCCCAGAAATACCTCCCACATTATTGATGTCTTCATTTGGCTAATTCCTTACCATTATGTGGTAATTCTGGGTAGTATATGTAGAAGGTATTTCTGACACACTTATATATCTCTCTCTCCCTCTCTCTCTCGCTACACATACATACATACACACACACACACACACACACACACACACACACACACACATATATATATATATATATATATGATTGTCAGTGTGTCACACGTTTTCAACTTTAGTCCTAGAGGACTTAGCCCCATATATCATACCATTTTGGAATCAAGCCGACACACCGAATAAATTGAAAACACTCTGGGCCGGACACGGATACGGGATCTTGAAATCTTTGCTTCCCAATTTTTGGATTCGCCGAAAACATTCGCACTAATGAATACATGTGGTGAAATTGTTATTATTATTATTATTGTTATTATTATTATTATTATTATTATTATTATTATTATTATATATATATATATATATATATATATATATATATATATATATATATAATTCATTTCTGCTTTGAAACATAGCCTAACGTAAACAGTAACAACATATAAACAGAAAATATATTCAAATATTTGTCGGATTTCATCTATTTCATCTATGTTGTCGTGGTTTACGTTAGTTTTCATTTCTAAGCACAAATGAATTATTGAGAAAGATCGTAAAGGATGTGTGTTTATAAGTCGTAATTGAAATTCATCGGTAAAATTATTTTACTATAGGTCATGTCATGAATTTTCCAGCATATAAAACGTAAACAATATACTTATGCGCAGATACTGGTTGTTTCATTATTTCGTAAAATGTATCGAAATCTGACGTTCAAATTTCCTACAAAGTAAAACGCGAAAGATGTTAGGCGGTAATTCAGTATAATACTTACTAGTTATATGCTCGTTCAGCTTCTTACATAAAATTTCTGCCTGAATATATATATATATATATATATATATATATATATATATATATATTTGAAAACTCATGAAAATACTTAACAAGTAGACACCCAGGTTGAACGCTTCTACTCTTAATAATGATTATATCCTGGAAGGTCTTAAAGAAAAAATCGTATATACAATACATCGTTAAAGATGCTTGAATAATGGTCGACGTCTTGAACCGCTCCATAAAGTATCTGACTCCTTCTGACATTTTCCATCTTCACAAGTGCCAGTTCAGAGTAAAACTGGAGTATTACTGTCATGTTTGAAAGTATATTTCTTCGATGACTCTCGTCGTAAGTTCTTCAAGTCAAGGCTTCTTTGTATTAATTATCGTCATAATATGCACATGCGGCATTAATGTGTGTTTGTTTTTTGTTCGTTTTTTCTTTACAGTAAGGTTCACCTTCGACAAGAACCGGGGGCCACTCGAGGTGGAGGGTTTCGTTAAAGGATAGTTTATAGAGACAGGATGGTAAAATGATGGTTGACTCTTGACTTGTACAGGTTAATAATGTGTATATGTATAGCTGTCCACTCGTATTCGAAGATACGCCGATCCCTATTACAGACGCTTGATCAGGCGCATTTGTGTTTATTCAACACCCATACTGCAACTATGCTAAGCAGACCTTAGTTACAGTTATCTAGCGTGATCAAAACTTTGAACAAGGCCAGCATACTCAAACCCTCGGCCACGATAATTGTGAGTTCGTGCTAGCACATCTATCGACGGCCCAATCCGGCTCCGTCTACACAATTTCACTCACAAGGCTTGGGTCAAATCGCGGTAGGGTTTTCAAGAAATTTTCAATGGTACCGCACGCTGAGATCGATCCCTCCAGCCCGATAACATCAGGGAGTGTGCTTCTTAACAAATGGACTATGGTGAGATTCGAACCCGGGTCTCATGGTCAGAATGCGAGAGTTCTAACCACTAAGCTATGTGCCCATATAAGGTTAAGATTGTAATGATTAGAGAAAACATCCTCTAGAGAGTCTGTTCCATAGGACTGTGGTTAGCGGGAAGAAGTGGAAGTTATTTCTCGCCGATGGAATACGGGGATGATGTAAGTGATTTTCTAAGTTGCATTGGTCCTAGACTTGAAGGTCAGACCTAGTGGAACCAGGAGATGCAGATCATTCGAGAACATTCTACGATAGTAGCGATAGAGCTGTGACAGAGAGGGTGGAGCATGGAAAATAATTCTTCTGCCACCACAAGGACTTGTCTAGGGTTTCCGCATCGATGATATATTTTCCACCCTTGATTTATTGATTCAATAAATAAGGTGAATTTTTCGGTATAAGGACTTCTAATACAGATAGAAGCTTTTCTCGCAGAGGAGAAGATCCAAGCCTCTTGCTTCTCTATTTCCGTGGAAAATATTCAGATGACATACGCACCATTGTTCCACCAGTCGACCTTCACGACTAGGACCCATCATGCCAAGCACATTGTAGCGAACCACCCATATTCCTTTTTACTCATTTGATGTGATGTAAATTTCACACAGGCAGTCTCTCCGAAACGCTGCCTCGTGGAAGCAACTCCCAAGAGGATGCTTCCTCAATCACTACACTCATAGCCTGTTCAAGTCGGGGGTTAACGTTTATCTTCCACACATATGCGCATAAACTGTACCTCTTAATCAGCAACCCTCTACCTAGAGTGGCTCTTGTACCTTGGGTTGGGTGAACAATAGTATGAAAAAAGAAAGTTAAGAACTAAATGACATATCTATAATTTAAATTGGGGTCTTTAAAGAAAACAACATGGTATTAATACTGTAAAAATTACTGAGAGACGTTTAGAATATTTCAAAATTATCAGGTCATCCCATATGTTCTGTCCGAATTTTGAATTTTGAAACAAGTGACCAAATGTTAGATTTAATTACAAATTCAATCAACAATGTATTTCCCTGATTATCTATGATTTCCTTCCATCTATTAACAAGCTTACTAATTCCATTACTGTAAAATTCTTTTGCCTTTGATTCAAAGAACTCACAAATGTCAGTTTTAACCTCTTCCTGTGTTACAAAAGCTGTTTCTTCCAAATGATTCTGTAAGCTACAAAACAAATGGTAGTCTGAAGGAGAAAGGTCGGGAGAATAAGGTGGATGAGGAATTTTCTCCCAACAAAGTTCTTCGATCTTTTGTGACGTGATTCTTGCTGTGTGTGGTCGCGCATTGTCCTGATGAAACATCACCCGTTTTCGATTCACTAGAGCAGGTTTTTTTCCTCAAAGCTTCGTTCAAACGCTCTAATTGCTGACAGTATATTTGAGTATTAATTGTTGCATTAGGTGGTAAGAATTCAAAGTGGATTATTCCTTGGCAATCCCACCAGATTGAAAGAAGAAACTTTTTCCCATGAACTTCCCTTCTCGGCTGTGGCTAGGGTCCTTCCCCTTTACCAAGCCACTGTCTACGACGCTTAACATTTCGATAAAAGATCCATTTTTCGTCGCCAGTCACAAGTCTATCCAAAAAAGGTGAAAGAAGTTGGCGAGAATGGAGAGAAGAGCAGATGTCAACTCGGGATATCAGGTTGTTTTCAGACAATTCATGAGGCACCCATTTTCTAAGTTTAGGAACTTTCCCAATTTGTTGAAGATAACGATGAACAGTTGTATCGTTTGAACTGAGAACCACTGCCAATTACTCAACTAATAAAGCAGGGTTTTCTTCAAGGGCTGCTTCAAGAAGCTTTTCATCAAACTCAACTCGACGTCCGGTTCGATCTTCATCTTCAAGGGTGAAATCTCCACTTCTGAATTTTGCAAATCATCTTCTGCAAGTACTTTCATTCACACATTCTTCTCCATAAACTGAGTGAATGTTTCCAGCCGCTTCGGCTGCTGAGTTTCCTTTCTTGAACTCATAAATCATTATGTGCCTCAAATGATTATTGGGTACTTCCATGTTAGCAGGGTTTTAATCAAACAAAATTTAATTTTATTGTTCTCTGAAATAAAATTTGATCAATTTAAATGCATCTAAACATAAAAATAATGTTCAGCTCCATTAGACATTATAAAATACTCTTTAAATTCCGTTCATTTTAACAAAAAGTTAACATTCGGACAGAACGTTTGGGATGACCTAATAAATAACATTAAATGGGTTTCTTAAAATTTCCTAAATGAACTCTAGAGTACAAAATCGAAAGCGAAAAATCTATAATCGCCTTTATGTGGAAGGAACACACCACATGGAGATCTTGAACTCGAAAAGTTCACTAATATAGTTTTATCTTAAATATGTCGGAGAAATAGCATATGGTTTATATTTTGGAACAAAACAGCCCGTTCTGTGCCAACCCAACGAAGGGAGGTTATCAGCTAGTATGCAGCATCGCTGCTGGAAAAGAATAAACCAGAAATATGATGAAAAAATTGACAGAAGCTTTGTGTGAAAGTCTGTAAGTCATTACTAATTTTAACGTCTCCGTTCCTATTTAGAAGATATATATCTTTCTCGCCTCAGATTTGAATTTTAACTGTTCCCATGATAAAGAGATCTTTATCTTACCCTCTTGCATCGCTTCCACTGATTCTTTTCATCTTCCTCGTCTCATAATAGTAAACATCTTATAATTATTATTATTAATAATAATAAAAATAATAATAATAATAATAATAATAATAATAATAATAATAATACTCTTCCCCAGAAAGCAGATTCGGTTTCCTTACTCTCCTTTCAAAACACCAGCATTTCCTTGAATGAAAAGCACCGGAGTCTCATATTTTCTCAAGGAAATAGTTTCCTCTTTGATTTCACTCCACGGTAAATCAATGATTCTCACCTGTTTATAGAAGCTACAATTCTCTACATACTGTCTGTTTCTTTATTTTTGTCTGAATTTCATGGATGAGGTGTTATCCTTGTTTACATTATTCATATTCGGACTATTGTCCTCATCTTTTTTTTGTTGTTGCTATCACAACGTTTCAGCCGTTGTGTCCTCCGGCCTTTCTAGGTCATTGTCCCGTAGAGCAATTTTCTATTGTGCACTTGGAACCTTAAACCTAACCTGGTATGTTTTGAATGCTGCTGCTTCTGATTTCTGATGTTGAATACTTTGCTGTCATTTGTCTTGTTGGCTCATATATATATATATATATATATATATATATATATATATATATATATATATATATATATATATATATATTCTACTGGTTTTAACTAGTGAAAATTTTATGGTTTTCCTATTTTAATTTTCTGACGAATCCTAATTCTTAAGCTAATGAATGAATAAACTTATAGTGAGTTCTATAACAATAAAATATCCGTAGAAATAAGAGTTGATATCACTTGAATTTATAGAGGTCTTCTATTGTCATGCATTATAACATGAATAGGATCATCGATAAATGAGGGTTGTTAGGGTGTTAGGCGAGTGTATTTGAGGCTAGCAAGATTAGAATTTTCTTTATCAGCGCTGAAAATAGCCTCCAAACACCAGATAGGCTTAGACAAGTAGGCACTTTGCAGATGGGATGTTACGATGATGGCTGATTTCTGCTGGAGCATCAAAAGAGATAAACCTTTTCAAAAACACCGTAGAGTTTCCAAGAAAAGAAGATTTATACCTTTGGATGAACAAAAATGAATATATTTTTCATTCCTTTGTATCTTCTTTGTTTTCATTCAAAAACTGATGACATATTCGCTTCAATTTAATTTTGCATGAGATTTTTCTGAAAACTTTTTCTGAACTGAAAATGCTAAAAATGCATTCTTTAAGTTTGGGGGATACTTTTATGATAAGTTATTCTAACCAGAGAACGTTTAATGTTGTTTCTACTTGACCCTGGCATATCACAGTTAAATGAATATTTTGGACGATTTTAATCCATATAGAAATTATCTGTACTGAGAAAACGTAATGAGATGAGAAAGATGGACTTGATTTTCAGATTCAGCGTGAAAAAATAGCCCAGAAACATGTGCCTATTGTCCAATAGCATTTGTGTCGAAACAAGTGTCCAGCGGTGATATTTTTTTCACTATTGCAGTTAGTCATTCATGTGCCGTCTGTAATACACGCTTAGGCGATCATGTATCGAAAGATACATGAATGACAAGGCCGACTTTTCACCACAGTAGGTTGGCATTTCTTTCTGCGGTAGACCAGTTGGCATCCAAGGCTATAGAACCCGGTCTGTCCTGCTATTTACCCATGGCTGGGTGAAAAGAAAAGAATTCATACCTTTCCCAAGGATATCAGCGGGTAAGTTGCTCTATGGTTGAAATAAATTCGTCACTCATAAGACCGTCTTTGGAACTCTTTCGAGATTAGAAAGTGAATACCGGATAGATCTAGCCAATGTAGGGTAGTAGTAGGATAGAAGGAGTAACCAGATACTTATTGGAATGGTATAAGGAAACAGACATTTTGCCAACATCTTTAGCACTGGTTCGTATATACGAATCCCGCTTGAAATCTGGGACGAGATAAAAGTCCCAGTAATCGCTCCCGTCGGGTGTCCTACCTGAGATAACACGTATTCATCGAGATAGATAAAAATTCGGGTGTATATATATATATATATATATATATATATATATATATATATATATATATATATATATATATATATATATATATATATATAAGTATAGGATTGCTGTAGACGGAATAAAATTCCATTAACTAAAAATCCTATTCTTAAAAGAGTGCTCAATACAGAGCACAGAAAATATAATTTATTTGAATCAACACCAGCACTTGATAAGACACACCAGATGTGTTGAAAGAAAATGGCTCTTTTGCAGTGATGTTATAATAGGCTTATGTTATCATTTTTGAATAAATTATATATATATATATATATATATATATATATATATATATATATATATATATATATATATATAATACATTCCGAACCTTCTAATTAACGTCCTATGAGTCTCCTACCCCTCTTCGGCAAAGTCTTCGAAGCCCTTATCAACACCGAAGTGGTTAACCATCTTACATCACATAATCTGCTCTCAGACAAGCAATATGGATTCCGCTTTGCACGATCTACAGCTGATGTGCTTACGGCCATCACTGAATTTGTCTACCAAGCTCTTCATAATAACGGAGAATCTCGCGCCGTGGCCCTTGACATATCCAAAGAGTTTGATAGGGTTTGGCATGCCGTCCTTCTTCGCAAGCTCCATGTTTATGGTATTACAGGTCAATTGTTTGACCTAATACAATCATTCCTGTCAAACCGTGAATTGAAGGTCGTTCTCAACGGATTCTCCTCCAGCTCCTATCCCACGAACTCAGGTGTTCCGCAAGGCTCCATCGTAGGCCCTACCCTATTCCTTATATTCATAAATGATCTTCCTGACGCCTTAGATCCCCAAGTTGGCATCTACGCAGATGACACCAGAATTTACTTCTGCCCCAGAAACAAATCTAGTGTCGCTGACAAAATTAACCTGGCCGTTCGTCTCGAAAATGGCGTTCAATCGGTTGGGAACTGAGGCAGGAATTTGGCTGATTAACTTTAACACCTCAAAAACAAAACGGCTCTCTATTAATCACCACAGAGATTCTTCCCTGCATCCCATTAGATATGTCTGAAGCTCAACTTCTCGAGAGCTCCTCTCTGCGGCTGCTCGGTCTCACGCTGTCTGCTGACCTGAGATGGAACAAATACATTGAGTCAATTGCTTCATCCATCGCAAGGAAAGTTGGCTCCCTGTCCCGGGCCAGGAAATTTTTCTCCCCGGAATCGATCCCCCAAATTTACAAATCTACTATCCGCCCTTGCATCGAGTATTGCTGCCATATATGGTCTGGAGCCCCTTCTGTTTGTCTCAAGGTTCTTGATAAGATCCAGAGACGAGTATGCAATATAATTGGCCCTGATCTGGCTTCTCGTCTGCAATATCTCTCTCACAGACACGCTGTTGCCTCTCTCTGTCTCTTTTACAAATACTTCCATGGTAATTGGTCCAATGAGCTGCTATCACTGGTTCCCAGGCTCTTTGAATTCAAGCGTCGTACGTGGCTGGAAACCCGTTCCCACCATTTCACTGTTGAAACTGTTAAATGTAGACGTCTCTTCTACTCCAATATCTTCATATCTCGCACCTCACGCCTGTGGAACTCCCTTCCTTATTCCTGTTTCCCTGACAACTATAATCTCCAACTATTCAAATGTAACGTCAATCGACATCTCCAGTTGCATTGATCTATTCACTATCCTTCTCCACATCCTTTCCTCTATAACTCCTATCTGCTCTTGCTCCAAATCCTCTGTAACCCCTTGCGTGCTAGTGGCTTCCAGCCTTGCCTGGGGTGAAAAGCTTAAAATATATATCTATAATATATATAATGTATATATATATATATATATATATATATATATATATATATATATATATATATATATAAGTTTAACGGTCAAAGTTGAATCAAACCACGTAGCAGTAGTATAAAAAGTACTCAATAAAGATAAAAGTAACATGCAGAGCTTTGAACTTTAAAAATTAGGAGGTCAGGTGGAATACTTGACCTTCGAAACCAAGGTCGCGTATTCTATCTGACCTCCAGATTTTTAATTTTTAAAGTTGTATATAGAATACGCGACATTGGTTTCGAAGGTGAATTATTCCACCTGACCTCCTAATATATATCTATATCTATCTATATCTATCTATCTATATATATATATATATATATATATATATATATAGGAAAATAACAACAAATGGTGTATAAAAAGTGGACTCAGTACAGTGTAGACCTAAATATTATTTATTTTATGGCATTAAATCAAAAGCATGTTAAAATCGCCACTGAGTTATGTTTCAACACGACAAATAATCGTTCACTCACCAGCAATTTACCACCATCCGAGGAGACACATTTGTAGTGTTGATAACAATTGCAATTGCGTAGCGATTTTTAACGTTTTTGCTTTAATATCCTAAAGTAAATCATATATATATATATATATATATATATATATATATATATATATATATATATATTAGGGTTATATCTTTTTTGTAACCCTATGTTTTGTCTCATAAAACCGATGAAATTTTGTCTAAAAGTATAAAGGCATTAATTTGTTTTAGTTTTAGAAAAATGTCACGCAAACCAAAAATTCAATTTTACTATATATGCAATATGGCTAAAAATCGAAATGTTTCAGAAGCTTTATTTTTCAATTTGCTAATGATGTAAATATTTATTGTTGTGAAATACAATAATTGTGGCACTGGCCCAAAAAGTAGTGAGTGGGTTGAACCTGGTCATCATTAACTATCCTATACTTAGCTAATCCGATTCACGACTCATTCATTCATTACAAATAACACATATATCAAAAGAAGACATCCTCTGCCTTTTACTCCTATATGTACCACAATACCGCAGACGCCTACAAAATAAACGACATGATTTGATAATTTCTCCTGTTCTCCTGTACAAATTTCCTATGTACAAATGTACGTAATTTATATATATATATATATATATATATATATATATATATATATATATATATATATATGAAGATTAGATAGATAGATAAATAGATAGATAGATAGATAGATGTGAACATAGATAGATAGATAGATAGATAGATAGATCGACTGATAGATGACGAACATAGATAGATCATGATCCTAGAGAGAGAGAGAGAGAGAGAGAGAGAGAAAGAGAGAGAGAGAGATCATGAACATAGATAGATAGATAGATAGATAGATAATTAACGAACATAGATAGATCATGATCCGAAAGAGAGAGAGAGAGAGAGATAACATAAATAGAGATATAGATCTGAACATGGATAGATAGATAGATAGATAGATAGATAGATAACGAACATAGATAGATCATGATCCTAGAGAGAGAGACAGAGAGAAAGAGAAAGATAGAGAGATCATGAACATCGATAGATAGATAGATAGATAGATAGATCTGAACATAGATAGATAGATAGATCTGAACATAGATAGATAGAGAGATAGATAGATAGATAGATAGTTAACGAACATAGATAGACCATGATCCTAGAGAGAGAGAGAGAGAAAGAGAGAGAGAGATCATAAACATAGATAGATAGATAGACCTGAACATAGATAGATAGATAGATAAATAGATAACGAACATAGATAGATCATGATCCTAGAGAGAGAGAGAGAGAATGAACATAGGTAGATAGATAGATAGATAGATAGATAGATAGATAACGAACATAGATAGATTATGATCCTAGAGAGAGAGAGAGAGAGAGAGAGAGAGAGATAATGAACATAGATAGATAGATAGATAGATAACGAACATAGATAGATCATGATCCTAGAGAGAGAGAGAGAGAATGAACATAGGTAGATAGATAGATAGATAGATAGATAGATGACGAACATAGATAGACCATGATCCTAGAGAGAGAGAGAGAGAAAGAGAGAGAGATCATGAACATAGATAGATAGATAGATAGACTACCTGTGAGCGTGTTGCAAATAAATATGTATTAGACTGTCGACTATTGTCTATCATCTATGTCTGTATCAATCTGAGTAAAACACTTTTCATTTTTCTTTCTGCAGAGGTAGAAGACTTTAAGACTATTGTAAATGTATATTAACGGCAAGGCTATATGCTAATCGAAATGTATAATGTTATTTATAGGGGGGGCGTATTAATCCCAGTATCCAACAAGTATAACAAATGTAAACCAGAAAATAACCGATATTAGTCGGACCCGTTCACCTCACAGAAATAAGAGTTGCCCCTGTGAACAGACAGAATCAAGAAGGACTCTCTAACGGAATAATAAATGTGGACGTGGGAAAATCAAAGACTGAACCAATCGAGATGAAATGGAGACCAAAAGAAAACTGAGGAGGCTGGAAAGAGCCGGGAACAGGCCGGGAACGACACTCACTCACATTAAATATGTACACAAAAGAGAGTCTAACCAGGCGAGTGTTAACAGGAAACCGCCCCGTTGTGACAAAGAGGACTTTAAAAAGTAACTCAAGGATAGCCCCTTTCACACGAACCACGCTTGCTACTTTCATCCACCTTTCATTAAAATCTGGCGACCTCAAACGCTTTCTATCAGTTCCGATCTTCACCTTCATCTGATGCTAAAAGAATCCGATCAGAGCCTGATGAGAATAGCGCTCGTGTCGCAAGATTCCTTCTTTTCGCGTCATCCAGATTGCCATTCTTGCCACGGCTAGAGCAACGTTAGAAACACCACCCGTTTCACCCCAGAATACGGAGGCGTCATATCGTCGCACGCGTATGCGAGATCGATGAGCACAAGTTGATGAGGAGCAATATGAGGCATCAACTCGCCGACATAGTACCAAAATGGGCATACCTCTGTACAAAAGCAGAAGGCGTGCGAAGCCGTTTCCTCTAAACCAATTTCACACCGGTCACAGTCGGTCTAATATACACAGCTGCATTTGAAGTCCATGTCACTGAGAGATTAAACATTATGTACCAATCGCCAGGTAAGTGAAAACTAAGGGTTACTGAGGTAATTCGCCGCTGGCGACCAAGACCAGAAAGCACTGGACGGCCTTTTCGTCCTATATTTGTGCTTATATATATAGTGCTTTCTGCATTCTGTTGAGGTTTCTTTCAGACTCAATGAATTACTTAATTATAATCATCAAATCCTTCTTACAATTTCTATCATTTCTATCATGTGTATATCATTGCTTGATCCGGCTTCTAATGCTTCAGTTTGAGCGGCTTGGTGATAGTAGTCGTGGCTCCGGGGGGCACAGTCCTATGGTTACAGAGAACTTCAGTTGAGTTCCACCATGGATTATGTGAGCGAGCAGCGCTATATTGAGTCTGATTTGCGATCTCTTCGTCAGCGAGGCCCGTTGGAACAGTTGGTATGACGTTTGCTTGACAACCTAACTGTCAGGGTTTCAATTCTCGGTAGTGGATGCGCACTGCTGATGAGTCCCAAATATCGGACGAAACGGCCGTCCAGTGCTTTCTGCATTCTGTTGCGGTTTCTTTCAGACTCAATGAATTACTTAATTATAATTATCAAATCCTCCTTACAATTTTGTATCATATATATATATATATATTTAATGGTATCATTACCATGACCTATAGTAAGAATAAGAAAAATAATAATAACTACTCTAAAACCAGTAGATACTGGTTTAGAGTTGCTATTATTATTACTATATCTTGCCTTGAGGACGTAGTACTAGCTTGTGTCATGAAGGTGTTTGCTGGAAGACACTATCTCTGGCAACAGAACTTTTCTCTATGACACACAAGCTGGAGAACACGGCCATGGCTTTCATACAATGTCTGCGACCACACCACACCTTACATTTGGCCATATAACTCTCCAGACTTTGGGCACCTCGAGGCGGTGTAATGGTTAGCAAGCTTGTCTCGCTAGAACAATTACGACTGCGTAGTGAGTTCGATCCTCACTGGGTGCCCCTTACTTTCGGCCTTGTGCCACATCTAAGCTACGCTTGGAAAATCACTATAACTCTCCAGACTGCAACCCCCCTTGATTATTATACGAGGGGCTCAGTTGATGAACTGAAGGCAAGGTTTATGGCAGCATTCACCAACTTAAACAAAAAGAACGCCCAAAAGAGATGCAGGCAATTCGGTAGTCGTCTGAACCCCGTGGCTGAAACCATTGGGGTTTTTATTGAAAAAATTTGCTCTTTAAAATTTCAAGATATTTTTTGTGTAATTTTGGTAAATATATCTTTTAAAATGAGATGTCAGTGTTATTTTCATTTTTGCCTCATTTAGACGACAATTCCTCCATCGCACTCTGTATATCTGTTAAAATGAGATGTCAGTGTTATTTTCATTTTTGCCTCATTTAGACGACAATTCCTCCATCGCACTCTGTATATCTGTTAAAATGAGATGTCAGTGTTATTTTCATTTTTGCCTCATTTAGACGACAATTCCTCCATCGCACTCTGTATATCTGTTAAAATGAGATGTCAGTGTTATTTTCATTTTTGCCTCATTTAGACGACAATTCCTCCATCGCACTCTGTATATCTGTTAAAATGAGATGTCAGTGTTATTTTCATTTTTGCCTCATTTAGACGACAATTCCTCCATCGCACTCTGTATATCTGTTAAAATGAGATGTCAGTGTTATTTTCATTTTTGCCTCATTTAGACGACAATTCCTCCATCGCACTCTGTATATCTGTTAAAATGAGATGTCAGTGTTATTTTCATTTTTGCCTCATTTAGACGACAATTCCTCCATCGCACTCTGTATATCTGTTAAAATGAGATGTCAGTGTTATTTTCATTTTTGCGTCGTTTAAATGACAATTTATCCATCGTGCCCTGAAGTAAGAGCAGGAAACTGCATGAGGAAGCATAAAAATATTAAATATCTTTGCATAATATCAAAATATTATTAAAAAGCTTATCCGTGACATCGTAAGGATAACGTTCAAACATCGATAACACTGTAGAAAAAATAATAATTAAAGGAAATATTAACTCCTCTAATTATTTGTGACAATACATACAGAACAATCAAAGCTAATCGCCCAGACATCGCGATCAAAGACCACCAGGACAGAATGTGCTTTCTTATTGCTATGACAGTTCATGCAGACTGTAATATATCTTTGACGATCTTCAAAGAAATTATCAAAATTCAAGGATCTTGAGGGAAAATCTCAAAATTGTGGACATTAATAATTTTAGTTGTAGTAGGAGCCCTCAGAATTTTTTTGTTGTTGAGAAGGATTTATTTTGTTCTTGATTGGTTGGAAAATATGACATAATAAATTCATATTTTTACAAGTAGAATTTATACTTTTTCAGAAAAGTTATGCTCGAATTAAAGATAACGTAATTTTTTCTACTTTGAGGGCATCGATATCCCCACCTTTTATAAATCCAAGTGGTGTAGTCTACTGCATAGATAGATAGATAGATAGATAGATAGATAGATAGATAGATAGATAGATAGATAAGAACAAAGTGAGATAGATAATGAAGACACTCAAACAGATAGATAGATAGATAGATAGATAGATAGATAGATAAGAACAAACCGAGATAGATAATGAAGACACTCAAATAGATAGATAGATAGATAGATAGATAGATAGATAGATAGATAGATAGATAGATAGATAGATAGATATGGAAAGACTGAGCCAGATAGACAGATAGATAGATAGATAGATAGATAGATAGATAGATAGATAGATAGATAGATAGATAAGAACAAACTGAGATAGGTAATGAAGACACTCAAACAGATAGATAGATAGATAGATAGATAGATAGATAGATAGATAGATAGATAGATAGATAGATAGATAGATTAAGACTACTTTTAGATTCTTTTTTCATAAACATACAAAATTAAACTGGTCGATACTTATTAGGCCCAAATTATAGTGGAGCAATGACCACATGTTACTAGGCTATTTTTCACGCTAAATCTGAAAATCAAGGTTTGAACACAATGCCTTGTACAATCTGTTGGCTCTGCCGGGGTTGTAGAAACATTAATATAACTCAGGTACCTAGTAGAAAAACATACCAAGTTTAGTACTAATAAATAGATAGATATTAATAGAATGAGATAGATAGATAGATAGATAGATAGATAGATAGATAGATATATAGATAGATAGATAGATAGATAGATAGATAGATAGATAGATATGAATAGATTGAGATGGGAGAGAGGTTGAAATGTGGAAAATAATTCGTCACCGAAAAGGACTCAGAGACGCTTTTGGACAATATCTAGGCTGAAGATATATATATATATATATATATATATATATATATATATATTATAATAATATTTTGAGTTTTTAAAAATATGATTCCTCCGCTACATAAGAGTTCTCATGTTTCAAAAGCGAGAGCCAAGACCCCTAACATAATTTTTTAAGTTATGAAGAGTTAAGGTGTCTGGACCCGCTTCCTTGTCAAGCGAGACTTTGGGAATAAGCTATCTTTTGGTTAGCTAGTGTTTATAAATACGGTATCGTTGGAACATATATATATATATATATATATATATATATATATATATATATATATATATATATATATATATATATATATTGTATCTATGTTTAGTGTACATTATATATATATGTACACTACAGTTCAAAAGTTTGAAATGACCCACAGAATTTGTATGGGGCGAACTTGACGAAAGAGGAAATAAAAATGAAAAAGATCCCGTAGAGTCATTGACAAGAGAATGGAATCAATTATGAAACTTATATTTTGAGAAAATTTTGCAACGATACCACTGATTTGTGTCCTGCAGTAATCAAGGCTAAAGGAGGATATTTTGTTGAGAGCAAAATTTAATCACAAAATGTTTTTTTTCTTTTTGTCAATAAAATTTTTAATAAAAATATCCCGCTTTTTTAACAATATATATATATATATATATATATATATATATATATATATATATATATATATATATATATAAGTATGTAGTTATATAAATGAAACGGCTAGATATAAGCAAGCATATACGCACGGGTTGATTAGCATACGCGATTAAGTAAACTTTAGTCGTCCACCAAAACGTAGGTACACGTATATGTACTAATTAATATACATACATACATACACACACACACACACACACACAGACACACACACACACACACAGACATATATTTATATATATATATATATATATATATATATATATATATATGATGAAAAATATGGAAAAGACAAAACAAAATCCGAATATGCAAGTTTACTGTTTTAATGTTGTTTTACTGTTGACGTCAGACGTTTCGGTCTAGTAGACCATCTTCAGGACATGATTATTAGAAACATACTTAGGATTAGACGATATTTAAGTCAACATGAAGAGACGATAGACACAAGAAGACCAATCAGAAACTGAACAACTGAAATTCTAAAGTCAGCGTTCGTTTTTTGGGGATTCGGTCACGTTGGCGTCACGTTGGCGTCACGCTGGCGTCACGTTGGCGTCACGAAACGTCTGACGTCGACAGTAAAACAACATTAAAACAGTAAACTTGCATATTCGGATTTTGTTTTGTCTTTTCCATATTTTTCATCATACCGTCGGAACTACATCCACATATTTGCTTACACACACACACACACACACACACACACACACACACACACACACACACACATATATATATATATATATATATATATATATATATATATATATTTGAAAATAGGAAAGCGTTTCATTGAAACTACATTTGATTACGCGTTTCGCCTTTCTAGGCCTCATGATTAAAAAGAAAGTCATACCAATTTCATAAACGTGAAATGCTGGCATAGGGAAAAAGTACTAATGATTAATTATTTAATCATACACACATATAAATAGATACAATAAAATGTAGAAATTGTGGAGATAGTTGACAGACAACCTATACTGGAAATTAAGAGGAAAAAATGAAGCGATATTGCCAATATATGAAGGTACTTGTAAAATATTCTGGATCAATGTTATAGATCATGGTTATTGTTTTGTTTACGCTTTAAGTTTAGCTCAGATATGAATTTCTTTTTGTTTTCATTACGAATTCGATTATTCCATTTTCCCCAGAACTTACAAACATATACCAGTGTTCATCTGGGTATTTCGGCGTGGTGTAATGGTTAACAAGCCTGTCTCGCTTAATCAGTAACAGCTGAATAGTCAGATCGATCCTCATTAGGCACCTATACTTACAGCTCTCATACCACATTTAAGCTTATAAAAGCCCCGGGGCACTTCGACGTTGTGTAATGATTAAAATCTGTTTTGCTAGATCAATTCGGACTGAATAGTGAGTTGAATCCTCACTGGGTACCCCATATTTTTCGCCCTTGTCTCACATCTAAACTAAGCTTATTAAATCCCCAGGGCACTTCGATGGGGTGAATGGTTTAGTAGCCTGTCTCGTTAGATCAATTCTGACTGAATAGTGAGTTGAATCCTCACTGGGTACCCCATACTTTTTGCCCTTGCGTCACATCTAAACTAAACTTATTAAATCCACAGGGCACTTCGACGGGGTGAAATGGTTTAGTAGCCTGTCTCGTTAGATCAATTCTGACTGATTAGTGAGTTGAATCCTCACTGGGTACCCCATATTTTTTGCCCTTGCGTCACATCTAAACTAAGCTTATTAAATCCCCAGGGCACTTCGACGGGGTGAAATGGTTTAGTAGCCTGTCTCGTTAGATCAATTCTGACTGAATAGTGAGTTGAATCCTCACTGGGTACCCCATATTTTTCGCTCTTGGGTCACATCTAAACTAAGCATATTAAATCCACAGGGCACTTCGACGGGGTGAAATGGTTTCGAAGCCTGTCGTTAGATCAATTCTGACTGAATAGTGAGTTGGTTCCTCACTGGGTGCTCAACAACCTCGTCTTTGTTCCACATATAAGCTACGCTTAGAAAATTATTTTGAATACCACGATGTGGTATGTTTAACAAGCTTAAATTCTTAGATCAGTTACGACTGAGTAGTGAGTTTGATGTTCACAGGGTGCTCAAGATCATCGCCCTTGTGCCGCATCTAAGCTACTCTTAGAAAATCGTTTTGGGCATCTCGACGTGGTGTAATGTTTGGCAAGCTTAAATTGTTAGATCAGTTACGACTGCGTAGTGAGTTCGATTCACACCAGGTGCCACGTCTAGCCTACGCTTTGTAAATCGCCATTTACACGCGATCCCGTCCAGCACGTCTTATGCGCATTATTTCAAGAGAGACATCAATTTAAGGTCGCCTTGAAACTGTCAAAAAGTCTCATGCTCGCTTTCTTTGACTCATCTCTCTCTCTCTGTCTCTCTTTCTCTGACGATCACTAGTTCTTTCACTTTTTATCTCTTTCTATCTTTTACGCGCGCGCCAATTCTCTCTCTCTCTCTCTCTCTCTCTTTCTCACACTCTCGCTTTCACTTTCACTATAGATCATTTCAATTCAGTGTTTCTCCCTCTTATACTCATGTATATAATGTGTCTGGAGAGATAAATTAGTAACTTCTCAACTTACAACATTTATTAGTCTCTCTCTCTCTCTCACACTCTCTCACTCTCTCTCTCTCATACACACACATCCTGCCTCTCTCTCTCCCCACGCTCTTTCTCTCTCCCTCTCTCTCTCCCTCTCTCTCTCCCGAACTTTCACTCTTCACCCAACTTTCTTTCTGATACAGAGTTCCCGCCCTTTGCAAATTACCCCTCCCTCAACTCACCCAATCGCTAAAACCTATCTCCCCTAAGCAGGCGTAACATCTCTGTTTCAATCTAAAACCATTAGCACTAACACACACACACACACACACACACACACACACACACACATACATACACTGTCTCTCTCTCTCTCTCTCCTTCTCCCGCTCTACCTCTCACTCGCTCTAATATTCGTTTTGTGTTTAAGTACTTTTCTCCGTCCCTCACCAGTCGAAATTCCACCTAGTTTATTAGCTCGCAAGAAAAAACTTCGAATGATAAAAAGAACTGCTTTAGAAAAACATACCTATTTAACGAATATACACCGAAGATTTATGTTTCTTTATACGAAGAAACACGCTAAACGATTTCAAAATTATTTTCACTAATTTTACCGGAATTACTTATTCTCGGCGTTTCCGACGGACATTTTTTTCTTCTCCAAAAGAATGTCAAAATTCTTGGAATTTCTTTTCTATTGTGTGCTTAATTAATATTTTTTCATGTTATTTTCTTCTTTATACCTTCTTTTGATGTAAAATTACCTGGAGTGGATTTCATGTAAGGTAAGGAATTAAATCAATTTTGCTTTTTATATTTTATCTCATGCTGAAAAGACGCAGTTTTTTGTTTTTGTTTTTTTTTTCTTTTCGAGAAACCATTTTAAAATACTTCGACACATTGTTGACTGGACAAAAGTCAGACCCTCAGTGAGCGAATTTTAATTTTTTTTATTTTATTTTCCCCCCTCTAATCTTATTTCTACGCAGGTATGTTTATATATATATATATATATATATATATATATATATATATTTCATTTCAGAAGTAAAAAAAAAATATTGCATGGAATTAAAAACTATGTAAAAATTAAAAAGTGACGCTCATGATTTTTCTACCACAACATTCGACAAACACAAGATGTTAAAGAAAAAATAAATTGAAAACGTTTGAATAATTTTTATTTTCAATTTCATATCGAGTAAAACTACGGAAAATATTGTAAATTGGATATAAATTTATTTGTGAATTGATTTCATGCTAATGTAATTTTATCATTCATGCTTCTCGATCTTCAATATCCCTCTCACCCTCTCATATATGTGTGTAACCATGACGCCATAACTTCATATTCTTTGCAGCTTTTACTAATGTTTATCTTTTTACTAACCGTCACACTTCTTGTTCTGTCATTCATTCACATTAGCTAGTAGGGTAAGCAAACCTCCATACCACTTACATTGTCGCAAACCATCCACATCGCCTTCGCATTTCATTAAGTTCCACTCGAACAGATACTTCCCGCCAACCAGACTCCCGAGAGGATTTTACTCCGATCACTGCAATCTTATCCTGCACAAGTCTAGAGTTAACCTTTATCGTCCCCTCTTTTCCATATAAACTACCCCTTCACGTAACGCTCTATCTGGAGTGGCCACCGGGCCTTGTGCATGGTGAAATTTTTGTAAAAAAAGAAAAAAAAACTCGCACTGTCCCTTTCACTCTTTTTGTTACTATTTTCCATAAAACTTGTTTACACGCTTTGTCTTTTGTATTCTCAGCATCCTCCTGTAGAACTCATGATTCTGTTGCCTCCGGGATTTTCGTCATCTGTGAGGAAACTTTCCAGCGTTCACTGGTATATAGGACTTTTGCGTAAAATGATTACGCTTAGCCGATAATGAAAAAGACGAAACGACAATGACAAAAACTGCAAACATCACCATATCCTGAGTATTAGTGATCAGTTTTGCCTGGTACGGTCACTTAATACAACCTTTGGATGCACAGTTATTTAATTGACCTAGACTGTGCTGGGTGTGGCCATAAACTGCATCCGACAGCAAAGCTTCTGATGAAGAAACTGGATGTTTTGAAGAGCGTGGAACCATTTAATTACTGTTGTTCCCAGGTCCACCTTGACGTGAGGTGGTGGCACCTGTTAGGGTCCCAGCTATGGTTAAAGAGTAAGCTCCCAAACAAAAACCAAATACTATGAAAGTATAAAAATACATTTTATAGTAAAAATACACGCAATATATTTTTATATAATAATAATGTTAACCGATACATATTGTAAAATGACGAAAAATATATTCTAAAGCAAAACGACCAGCAATACATGTTTATCTGTAGTTGAAGGCATACGATTTGCGTTGAAAATGTATTTCGTTGAAGCCATCAAATTATGTTCAGATTATTTAGATTTCGGCATTAAATAACCCATAGAGGTGTTGATATGCCGCTGAACAATATCAACCTACCAAAAACAAATATTTAGAAAATAATTTTTTTTTAATATCAATCAAGGCAAAGGTGTAATATATATATATATATATATATATATATTACACCATTGCCTTGATTGATATTAAAAAATTTTTTTCTAAATATTTGATTATATATATTGATATATATTTGATTTTATATATATATATATATATATATATATATATATATATCAAGTATGTGGTGCGGTTTCAATTTATATTACGCAAATCATTGATACGAAAAGCAGATAATGAAGTTAATGATATGGCAAGAATCACTCTCGCAAACAATTTTTAATAATAAAATACATCAACCTCGTATCCGTTAATGAATCGTATGATCCTTGTTTATAAATTCCGGTTTATCAAAAAAAAAAAGACCCGATAAAACCGGAATTTATAAACAAGGACCATACCATTCATTAATGGATACTAGGTTGATGTATTTTATTATTAAAAATTGTTTGCGAGACTGATTCTTGCCATATCATTAACTTCATTATCTGCTTTTCGTATGAATGATTTGCGTAATATATATATATATATATATATGTATATATATATATATATATATATATATATATATATATATATATATATGACAAAACGGAAAACGTTTCGGCAAACTTGGACTTTCGTGTCCACAATTAGACAGAAACTCAAAACGACAGTTTTTCTCATGTCACCCGCTTTATTTTAATTAACTTCACTCTTGGGCAATAGTTATTGTTTGAAAAAGCAATGATTAGAATTGTAATGACATTTAAACAATTTACGAAAGTGAATAGTGTTTAATATTTTTATTGTAAATTCTCAAGAAGACAAAGAAATGTATAAATGAATTTTCATTATATGTTTAAGTTTTATTGCAATTCTAAACATCGCTTTTTAAGACAATAAACATTGTCGAGGTGTGATCGCGCTTAAAAAAGCAGCGTGATGGAAGGACAGTCCATTTGACCATCCGCCTTATTGCGGGCACAATGGTTCATGTTTGCCAATGTTTTAGGGGAGCGTGTTTCGTCCGTTAGGATTTCATCAGATTGAACGGTCGAAACACGTCACACGAAAACATTTTCCGCCATGTCATAGCCCTTTCCTCTAAAAGTGTTCTTAATATATAAAAAGTATAGAATATGATTTATGATAATAACGATAATGAAAACAAAATAAAGCAGAAGGTGAATGAATTAAATGGGCTAAAATATATTCATAGACCGTACTTTTAAAATATCACCTTTCCAAATTCTTCAACCTTTCCTATTCAGTATATAATTATAAGCGAAACTTGCATTTTATATACCCACCCCCTTCCTAGACATGTATAAGATCATCAACAAAAACCTTACCTTATTCTGATGAAGACCTTCGAGAGGACGAATCGAGTGGCATAGAATATTTTCAAACTTGTCATTCATTTGACTTACACACACACACAAATATATATATATATATATATATATATATATATATATATATATATATATATATATTGAGAGAGAGACAGACAGACAGACAGACAGATAGATAGATATGTTGGCTACTATGTTACGCATTTCATTTGACACATACTTAAAACTATTAATAATTATTAATCTGAAGAAATGTTTTCAATGCAATGTAACAAGGAACGTAAACAATTTTTTTTTCATTTTGTGATTCAGTTATTCATAGCTTTATATATATAAATTCATTTTAAATGAAAATTATTTACAATATAATACAAATTACTTATAATACATTGCTTCTTGCCATCAATTTTGACGGCATGGGTACACTAATATATATATATATATATATATATATATATATATATATATATATATATATATATACTCTTTACAATTGGAAATAAGATACCTTTAGTAAATGTGCATTTTAATCGCGGAATTTTAATTTTAAAATTCGCAGAATTTTTTTAAAATTTAAAAAAACCTGCGAACTTTAAAATTAAATTCGTAAGTGAAAATGGTCATTCACTAAAGGTATCTTAATTCCAACTATTAAAAAAATTTCCTCTGTTTATTGAAAATAAACATTGAGCGCTCTTTTGTGACTCAGTTTTAACATATTTCAAATTCTATGTTGTGTTAATAGGGCTCGCCTGGATTATATCAACGGATTACCACACACACACACACACACACTCACATATATATATATATATATATATATATATATATATATGAAATGGATTAAATCCGACATATTGTAATTTTTTTAGTTATTTTGTTTAAACGTTATTTTGTATGGAAACTCATATTCGGGTAGAAGATGTTTTTTAATTGAACTGTATTTTTATCCAACTACATCTACCGGCCTGAATATTCGAGAAATCTTGTCAGAAAAATATGTATCTTCCGAAGAACCATATATATATATACAGTGTAACCCGGATATAAGAGAGTTGTCGGGACCAGATAAGGAGTCTCTTATATCCGGGTTTATCTTATATCCGGGTTTGGTCTATTATATATACATTAACACAGGCTCAAATTTGGGACCAGAGAAAATATATCTTATATCCGGGTTTCTCTTATATCCGGGTCTCATATCCGGGTTACACTGTATATATATATATATATGTGTGTGTGTGTGTGTTTGTGTGTGTATACAAACCTTCTGAAGTTTATGCATATGTATTCAAACCATAGGTAATAAGCGTATTACAGACAACTGGTGAACATTGTGTGCTACAAGGTGACCAAATAACGCGACTAAATGTATTGAATTTAGAGTTGGAATTCTCTTTGAGTAGCTGCCAATCAAGACTTTGTGGCTCATTTGCACTTGATATTAACACATAGAAGTGGATAGAAGGAATTAAAATAAATGGAGAAAAAAATTTGACTTATACTTCCGTTTCCATTACCACGCATCCAAGTATGCATATATATATATATATATATATATATATATATATATATATATATATATATATATATATATGAGTGATAAAAAGAAAGAGTTTAAACATTTCAACCAAGATTTTGAAATCGTTTGAACCATTGATCGAAATCATATTCAGATTTTTGGGAATACACATTTTGTGAAATTCTTCCATCCAACAAGCATTCAAAATTTCCTTATCAAAAACTGCCCTTCCCCTCGAAAATACAGAATTTATTTCATATTATCAAATTTTGGATGTGGGTAAAAAGGGGAATTTTCCACCATCTCTCATATACATATTGTATACAATACAAAGACACAGAAACACATACACACACAATATATATATATATATATATATATATATATATATATATATATATATATATATATATATATATATATATATATATATATATAATGTTTCCTTCGGTTACCAACTTTAAAATAGCTTGCTTCTCTTTTGAAGTTTTATCTTATTTACGAGCTATGATAATATTCATATATCGGAAATTAGAGATAAGTGTATACAAATATTTCTAAATTTCAGTTTCCCAGGATAAGTATTTTGTATGTCTGTTTCTCAGGTGCATATATGTTCATATCTGAATATCTGAATTCAGATTGTTTCGTTATTACTTAAAATAACCTACACCATAATCGCTACCAGGTGCGACTAATTTCAAAATTAAATTAAATGTTAGAATTGTTCTAAGAGGTCATTGAGTGCTATTATATCTGCCCCATTTTCAATAATGTATAATTCTTTTATTTAGTTTCGCTTATGCTCTTTTAATAATAGCATATATATATATATATATATATATATATATATATATATATATGTATATATATATATATATATATATATATATATATATATATTAAGTAATTCATTAAGTCTGAAAGAAACCTCAACAGAATGCAGAAAGCACTGGACAGCCGTTTCGTCCTATATTTGGAACTCAGCAGTGCGCATCCACGACCGAAAATTGAAACCCTGACAGTTAAGTTATCAAACAAACGTCATACCAACTGTTCCAACGGGCCTCGGTGACGAAGAGATAACAAACCAGACTCAATATAGCGCCGCTGGCTCACATATTCCGTGGTGGAACTCAACTGAAGTTCTCTGTAACCATAGGACTGTGCCTCCTGGAACCACGACTACTATCACCAAGCCGCTCAGACTGAAGCATTAGAAACCGGATCAAGCAATGATATACATATGATAGAAATTGTAAGGAGGATTTGATAATTATAATTAAATTAAATTTATATTAAATTAATTATAATGATCAAATTCTCCTTACAATTTCTATCATGTATATATATATATATATATATATATATATATATATATATATATATATATATATATATATATATATATATATATATATATATGAGTGACTTTTAAAAACTCAATATAATTGACCCATTGATCGGAAAGTCTCCTTCATATGTCCGAAACTCAGCCCACTTCGTGGAAATAATCAAAGATGCTCCCATCCTATCCAACCAGATGGTGAGCTTGGACGTGGTGAGTTTGTTCACCAAGGTACCCACGGAGGAGGCACTCTCGGTAGTCATGGATAGATTGACCTCTGACACTTCCCTAGAAGAACGGACCAGTATTGCAATAGATAATCTGATGGAGATGTTGACTTTCTGTACACAAACAACGCACTTCGGATTGGGATCACACATATATCGACAGGATGAGGGCTTAGCAATGGGCTCGCCATTATCACCAGCAATGGCGAATATATACATGGAATACTTTGAAGAAATGGCATTAGAATCCATATCTCTCAAGCCAACTATATGGTTAAGGTACGTAGATGACACCTTCATACTCTGGCCACACCAGGAAGATGTCCAGGTTCTACTGGACCATGTGAACTCAATAAGACCATCGATACAGTTCACAATGGAGAAAGAGAGTAACAACACACTCCCATTCCTGGATGTACTAATATCTCGAACAGAGCATGGGTTCAAGACATCCGTATACCGTAAACCAACATTCACTGGACAGTACCTCAATTTCAACTCCCACCATCCATACAGCGTAAAGAAAGGGATCGTCCGTTGCTTACAACACCGTGCAAAAGTCATAAGTGGCGACCCAGAGACATTAGATAAGGAATTGGTCAGTATAAGTAGTACCCTACAACGTAACAACTACCCTGGGTACATGGCAGCAGCCCCCCAAAACTGGGATAGGTGGGTACAAGAGGAGGAGGAGGACAACAACACTCAGAAAACAGTCTGCCTGCCTTATGTGAAGGGGTTATCAGAGAAAATACAAAGGATCTGCGGTCCATATAACATCAGGACAACCTTCAAAAGCGTGACAACACTTCGCAGATATCTCTCTCGAGTGAGACCCCCCTTAGAGGAGAACGGGACTAAAGACTGTGTGTACGCTATCCCGTGCAGCTGCGGAAAGGAATATAAAGGAGAAACAGGCTGCCCCCTCAAGGTAAGGCTTCAAGAACACCAGAAAGCTGTAATGCGAGGGGAAGTAGAAAAATCAGGCGTGGCTGACCACATATGGAGAGAGAAGGGAGATCACCGTCCCCTTTGGGATCAGGTTGAGATCATAGACAGGGAACACCATTGGAAAATTCGTAAACTTAAGGAATCAGCACATATGCTAGGCCACAAAAATCTCCTGAGTCGGCCAAGCATAGAAATAAATACAATATGGGAACCAGTAATAAGGAGTGCCAGAGAACAGCAATGATAACAAAAAGGTGCAATATGAGATCTGGTAAAGAACATGCAATGATAACAGCAAAATTGCAATATGAGTACTGGTAAAAAAATGGTTGCTGAAAAATTAGGTTTATAATACTCAGAAATTCATACCCAGATGTCCTCAAGGACACATGGTACGGTGGATAAAGGCGTTGGTTAGATCCAGTAACAGACCCAAAGAGTGTGAGTTCAATACCCGGTTCAGGCAGTGGAGAACTTTCAGAGGGAAAAATTACCAGGAGATAACTGATAACTGACATCCATCAAACATGGCTCGTGGAACTAAAACAGTCTACCCCAGTGATCGAAATAAAGGGTTCGGTTCGAAATTCCAACCACCTGAAGAAGGCCGGAGCGTACAACGGCCGAAACGTTGTGACAAATATGGCGACAAAGATGAGGACAATAGTCCGAATAATGTAAATACTGTACATAATACCTCATCTCAGAAATATAGACAGACTCTTTTAAAAACTCGTTTAACATGTTATATTCTCCGTTTTAAGCATCCGAATTTTGAAATGGAAATTCTTCATAATGAGTAGAAAATAGATGATATAATTGTTTTCATCCATGTGTTCTCCATGTCGACAGTATTTAATAAATTTGGTTATGTAATCCTAACAGAGTTATAAGTTATTGGCATTTGGGAAAACGTTCATAAAATTGTTTCTAAAATAATATCCTATAATGCATTTTGCCTATATGGCTTCATCAGATGGATAACGAAAAGATGTGTAATATGTGTATGCATCTGTGTGTGTTTAAAATAATTAAATATTTTATTATATTTCCCAGGCTGCCGTTGCTCGAGACAAAAAAGAAAATGAGTGAATTTTAAAAAATCGTTTAACATTGATATTGTCCGCCTCATGTGTTCAAGTTTTGAGATGGAAATCTTGAGAATGGGTTGAAAATAAATTAAATAAATTGTTTTTGTCCATGCGTTCCCTATTTCAACAGTTTGTAATAAATTTGGGTATGTAATCCCGACAGACTTGTATGATTACATACTTTTAATTAATATAATAATTTATTACATATATGTGCGATAATTAAATATATATATATATATATATATATATATATATATATATATATATATATATATATATATATATATATATATATATATATATATATATATATATTACAGACGAACCTTAAAGATTCCTTTAGTTATAATTTATTTCATATTCTCTGAATAAGTACGTAAAAGTTCGCCTTCATTCAACCGCGCACCGACGGTCTAGGGCGAAAATATCCGACTGTTCCCGAGTCAGTCGGGTTTCGATCCCGGCTTGAAGCAATGAGATGTTACCACATTGATGAGCTGCGAAACAGTTCGGCTGTGGATGACTCTCTCTCTCTATATATATATGCGTATATTTCGGCAGCATGTTTTCATTAAGACAAGTTTCATTGTATAGTTTAGTCATATTCTGTCTACTTATTTTCGATATGATCCTTCCATACTCACGGTTAACTTTTAGAACAGTTTTAGTGGTCATGCACTGGCATAGAGTTTCTCCCTCAATTTGAAAGTAATTTAAATTTCAAATAACACAACATTTTGTCTGTGACAATAACGCATACTGTAATATTTATGTTATTATAAACAATACCCTCGTGATGACTTGGATATGTCGAAAGTACTTGTAAATAAATTAAATATGTATACACACGGCGATTTTTTCTCGTCTTTCATTAATGACATCAAAATTTTATCCACGAGTAGGAAAGGATCTTATCGAAAATAAGTAGACAGAATATATCTAAATTATACAACGAAACATGTCTTTTATATATATATATATATATATATATATATATATGTGTGTGTGTGTGTGTGTGTGTGTGTGTGTGTGTGTGTGTGTGTGTTTTGTGTGTGTGCAGCAATTCATAAAAATCGGCTGACATGGTAATGCGGTTAAGTTTTTCATTGAATTTTTCTTGCGTTTTTACAATTTCTTGTGGTGGTTTTGTTTATTTCTGTGAAATCATATATATATTTATATATATATATATATATATATATATATATATATATATATGTATGTATATATATATATGTATGTATATATATATATATATATATGTATATATATATATGTATATATATATATGTATACATATATATATATATATGTATATATATATATGTATATATATATATATGTATATATATATATATATGTATATATATATATATGTATATATATACATATATATATATATATATATATATATATATATATATATATATATATATATATATATATATATATGTATAATTTCATCATGTAGACAATAACAGTTTACTTAATACAAAGGTTGAAATGCGCCGAAACGAAGTTGCATCTTTATAGTGAGTAAACTATTTTTGTCTATATGATAAAATTATATATATATATATATATATATATATATATATATATATATATATATATATATATATATGTATATATTTAACGTGTGCTATAGTTATGGGATAAAGTGCTCAACATCAGAGATAGAGCGTATGTAAATATAAATATAAAAGTGAACATTGAAGTCAACACTCAGAAGCGACAGGTTGTCTCATGCTGGACGCAATCGTCAGGCCTGCATGAAACAGCCTGTCGCCTCTGTGTTTTGACGTCAATGTTCACTTATATATATATATATATATATATATATATATATATATATATATATATATATATATATATATATATATATATATATATTGCCTTGAACAGAATAGACGTCATACCTAAGGTAACCTTTCGGCCAACACTTTTTCAAATATATTCGTTGGCACTATTAATTATAAATGAATACAAGGACACTATATGAAGCAAATGAGGAGGGAAACGTGGAACTCGACTAAAAGACAAATTTTAATTATATAAATTAAAATTGAACAAAGGGGTATGTAAATAAATAGTTCCACAAGAGTATTAAATAGAAAAAGGGGAACTCACAGACCCTCCAACAGACGTAAGGAACGTAAAAATTGTTCCTTCTGTCTGCAAAGACTGGGTTGCTGATACTTAATATAGACGGCTTCAGAAACTCGAAGATGATGTGTTGATCGAGCACTCTGTAAAACTGAAAACCACGTGTCTTCGTACTCAAAGGTACAAGTATGATTGTCCAGCAGGTGTTGGCCAATTGCAGACTCATGGACTGACTGAGTTGTTCTTCTTATAGGCTGACTGGGGCTGCCTGAACGCACAAAAGCAGGAACATGCTGCGCCATCCGCGTCTCCAACCTAAGAATGGTACGCCCTATGTATACTGCGTCGCAACGGCATTTAAATTTCATAAACTGAATTTTTATGGAAAAAGGACAGCCTATCTTTAGAAAAGGAAGGAAGCAGGGGTCTAGTATGAAAAACCGTGCGCAACTTAACAGCATTGTAAGTAGACAAAATGGACGCCGAAATTTTGTCCGACAATAGCTGAGATTTCCTACCAAGCCAAGGTAAC